>ML789184.1:154504-185088 GCA_009831015.1 Picea engelmannii
AAAATATATATATATATATATATATATATATATATATATATATATATATATATATTAACAAAACATTAAATTCCCTGAGCTAAAAAAAAATTTAGTAAAAACATTTAAAATAAATAATTAAAACACAAAATTTCATTGCAAAATTAAAAAACAACAACAACCACCATTATATATATATATATATATATACACCTGGCTCTTGTCCATGCGATGCCCAGCATCGTCCCCATTTTATATAGAGATAGATATATGTTATATTTTATTATTTTATTTTTTTAAATGAAATTTGATTATTTATTTTTATTTTTATTTTAAAGTACATTTTTTTTAATTTGTATTAAATTTCTTATNATTATACACACCTGGCTCTTGTCCATGCGATGCCCAGCATCGTCCCCATTTTATATAGAGATAGATATATGTTATATTTTATTCAATTTTTTTTTTTTTAAATGAAATTTGATTATTTATTTTTATTTTAAAGTACATTTTTTTTAATTTGTATTAAATTTCTTATTTTTAGGTGTTTTAATTTGTTTTTTGATATATATATATGTGTGTTTTGTTAACTTTTCTAAAGTTTTTGGACCATAACTTTTTTACCTTTTTTTTGTAATTCTCATTTAAGTTTTAGTTTATATATATTTTTAATTTTTTTTGTTTTTTTTTTCACTTTAGTTTTTTAAGATTTTCTTTCATTTTGTAATTATATATATTTGTTTTTAAAAAAAAAAATCTTTCTTTTATTTTTCTTAGTTTTTTTAGTTTTAATTTATAAAAAAAAATCAATTATATTTTTTTGCTAAATATTTAAAAATAGTATTATTTAACTACAATGATTTTATATCTATTAAATTAAAGGTAAAAAATGTGTTGAAAACGATATTTTCCACTATATTTAAAAAAGTATGGAACCATAAATTAATTAAGGAGACTAAAAATCGTCTTTTCAAAAATGTAAAAGGTAAAAAAAAAAATTAAGATTGAAAGAAGCATGGAAAAATAACTCGAAACATTGTTGATAAAAAAATAAAAAATAAATTGAAAATAGATGAAAAAACAAGCATTTAAAAAAAAAAGTGGAAAGAAAATTTAAAATATCAAAAAAACACCTATAAATGGAGGGGGGGTGCTACCGTTAGTACCATTTTAAAAACGGGGTAAAAAACTTGACCCCCCCAAAAAACGAGAACATTGTAGAGTTATCGTTAAGTTGGTAAATATGTTACTAAAAAAGAAAACCAACATTCGACTTGGTTTCATGACTTCCAAGATAGACTATCTCCAAGGTAGAGAGGGAGATGGGAATGAGTGTTAGGTCTAGAGTTTGGATTCAAAGATTGGTCAAAGCTTAGACTTAGTGAGAAGATTGTTGCACTGTGGTAACAAGCAAGCCACAACCAGAGCCATAGCCATAGTCGAGGACCGAAGCCAGTAGCCAAAGCCACAAGCCAAAGCCACAAGCCAAAGCCATAGTTAGAGTTGTATCCAGGAGCCAACGTCAAAGCCAAGTTCTGGAGAAGCAGACATCACTAATTCAGATTGGTTTCCTAGAGCTTTTGGAGACCAAAAAGCCTCTCAATGAGGAGGTATGATATGAAATGAATCCAGACTGGAGAATGGATAAGACTCGGTACCTGCAAAAAAATTGACGATCAATCAACATTATGAAATCGATGTCCTACATGCAAGCTAACATGGAATAAGCTAATAATCAAGTAAGAGAAAAGTTAAAGAAGAATAATTAAAATGATAAGGAAATGGATAGGAGATAAGGAACGGGAAGTGAAGAGCTATGCTTGTTGGTCTTCCATTACCCCCTAGCTATCCCTATTTCTTCACTCTCACTCATTTTCAAAGGGATTTTGGTCGAGGAGAGCATTGTAAAAACTTTTAGACTTGTAGAAGAAGAATATTGAGCACCATTCGACTGGTTTTCCCAAGTTGGGTTCCAAGGTAAAAAAAATCATATCTCAATGAGTTAGTTCCTCTTTGTATTGAGTATGGTTAAATTAGCCATTATATTTTATTATATCTTGTTGGTTATAATTTGAATGGCTTCTTTGTACCTTAATGACTGGATGTCAAGTGACTTGTTGCATTTTATTTTTATTACTGTGTGTGAGTACCTTGATAATGGTGATTACTCATGTCAGCTAGTAAACTTCATCGTTGCATGTATTGGGTGTTCCAACAATTGTTTCCTAGATTTTGGATGTTCTAAGAATCTGTCTCTTTCTCCTAGGTGTCCCAAGACTTATCTTATTTTCTGTCTAACCTACCCATTACCTAAGCCTAGCTTATGACGTTCGATCAAACATGTCAATGGTTACCTCACTCGAAACATCCATTTATGAGATCAATTTGTGTGATCTTAAGACTGTTGCAATTCCCAATGAGTTTCTAACCTTGGAATGTCATAAATAATAAGATATGTGTGTTTAAAGAGGTCATGGGAACCCAACATGACAATACACACCTCAAGAATCCCATGTGTTGCCTACAAATTGGGTTTGTTGTCCAAGTTTTATGTGTGTAAACCCTAGCTCAAGGAAAGTAGTCACCACATGCATTTTCCTTGGTTTCCAAGCTGAAGGAGAGGTCATGCGCTCTTCTTCTTTGTTGCCCATGAATTCCATTGTTGTTGGATGTCTAATTCATTTTTTGGGTTGAACTTATCTCACTTGGGCACTTAATTTGGTACCTGGGCGTTTAAATTGTTTGTTCGTTGAGTCCACTTGATTTACTACAGTTTGGAAAACGTTTTGTAGTGAGAATGTAATCACAGCAAGAGAGGGAATCAAATCACTCCCATGGGTTCGGTAAGAAAGAGAACAAGAATATCAAAATAGAAATGGATTCGATAATTTCTCTCATGGTGCTCATCAGGAGAAGAACACCTTCTATGTTGTTTTTATGTCTAAGAACACCCTCTTCAAAATTATATCCTCTAGTGACATGAGAGAACATGCTACGTTTTATTGGTTGGCCACCATGCAAAAAACCTAACCTTAATTTATGAGCAACGAAACGCATGTTTAATGTCTAAACACTTATATTCATGAACCCTAACTCTAGGGCGTCCAAGGAACATTTTCCTTATTGTCCAGGCGTTCCACTTTTCCACCCTTGGTCAATTATGTACCCATACTCCAATCTCATTTTCTCATGGTCTAAATGTTGACTTGAGCGCCCACCAATAATTTATAGATATTTTTTTATTGTCGCAGACCCCTCACTGTCTAATTGGACATTGAATCCTATGTGAACCACACTAGTAACGCCTCTGCACAACAGGTTTGGTTTCCTAAGCATAACTATTGTGGTTTGAATGAGGGGGGAATTAAGAGAAAGGTATTGTGTATACTGAGTGGAAAATGAATGACTGGTGTGTTGAATTATTGGGAAACTGAGTTAGTAAGGATAGCTCTGCCACCTAGATCATTGCTATTGGATGTGCGCAGGGTAGAGGAATTAGGCTTGGTAGCCTCCAAAAGGCAGAGAAACATATGCAAAGCCTCAAAGATAGAACTGAGGTAGAGAAAAGAAATAATTCCGCATAGGTATCCATGTTGGTGAATTGAGTGGGCTATGAACCCCTCAATTACGGATCATCTAGAAACATTTGAACCACCAAACCCACTAAGCTTTTAATTTCTTAATGAGACACTCACTTGAGGTCTCACCACCTTCCTTTTTGAGTTCATCTAACCCAGCCAATTATAAAAAGAAGTGAAACAAAAACCACACAATATAATTTGATGGGAATAAACTCCAAACCCTTATGATTGTTGAGCGATGAGAATGAAATGTAACACCTTGATACTTATGCTCTTGATTCACTCAAAAATATATCACATCCAAAAGAATATTCATGAACCACAATGATAGAATGCAAGATTCACATTGCGTAAATATTCTTCACACCATTCGACCAAGGGGTTTCAAACCTTTAATGTTTCCTCTAAGCATCGCATAATTAATTTTTCTAACTTCAATAGCAATATTTGAGCACGCTAATTCAAGGACAATCCCCTTCTCACGGTATTTTTCAACTGAGTGTCTGCCTTTCTGCAATGATTTATGATGCCTCTTTTAAATAGTTTATAATACCTTTGTATGATTCTATTTCAAGATGTAAATTAGAGGACAACATAAACAAATTGGACTGGTTCAATTATGGGTGTGAACATATGAATAGAAATGAAGGAAAATAATGAATAAAATGTGGATAAAGCAAATTAGAACATAACAATGTTTGTATTACTACATAAATGTTTTGTGCATGTGACAAAGAGAATGACTAACTATTCTATGTTCTATATGTTGTTTCGTATCACACGTAGTAATACATTTCAATTACAAGAATATACATTCAGTTGTTAAAAGTGGTTTAGTTCCATAATTTTCGATGAGGTAATTATTGTTCTTCTTAGTGCACATTGTAATGTATTGGCATGCAATGTTGTAGGTGCATGTATCCTTTTGGGCAAAACATATTGTAGTGGGCACACACATAATGTTGAAGTGTGTGCGTAGGCTTTGGAACTTTGTCAATGTGACTCTAGGTCTACATTACTAAAATATTGTTCTCTTACAGTGATTATCAATACTTATGAATCCTAGAAGCTTAGGGTTGGCCCAAGATGGATTTCCAATTTTGGAAACTGCTCACGAGAAACTATCAAAGAATATTTCCACTTCTAGGAGGCAACCTCTAACCTGTAAATGAGTTAACATATAACAATATGTTTCTTCATACATACGAGGCCTTATTTAAAGAGTGAAAGGAAATAAAGAAGAACATAATGACTGAGGGGAAAATAGCATGGCTCTTACATGTTATGATAATAAAAGAAGAAGATAGAAATAAAGGTAAACAAGGATAAGAAGAGAGTAATAGTTGTAGAATTTGGTTGCAACATGTACAGAGAATCTAGCTAGCAACAATTCACACAAAGCTTGCAAAATTGAGAGAGAGAGAGAGAGAGAGAATAAAGAATTGTATTAACCACTAATCCACACTCAAAGAGTGAATAATTTACAATATATGTAAGCTACATAATCCAACTAATGCACCATAGTAGTCTTCTAGAGAGATGTGGACACACACTGATAGAAACCGAAGTGAACTGCCACCTAGTCCTAGTTAACTGGTCGTGCAGTCATCAGTTAACTATTCTAGACAAGTGGAGTGGAGAGAATCTCATGCATACACATGTGGTGCACCCTCCAATCCTCACGTATGTCAAGTGCTCCCTCTTGGTGATGATCCCAAGGTAATTTCACCCTCTTAGTGATTATCCCAAGGTGAGCATGCAACACTTGGTGATAATACTGAGGTTTCCATGCATGAATTGACTCCACTAGTATAATTGACGTACAATTGAGTAATGACTGAAGAGGAGGTGGCACCCTCATCTAGGGGATAATATCTCTTATCAGGGGCACCCTCATCATAGACAAATGAACACAGGAGAGGAAATACTAGGTGGGTGTTTAATATCTCCAACACCCCCCCGAATGACTACTAGGGAGTATGTAATGAATGGGTCCCGACAAAAATCCATTTTAGGTACCCATTTTACAATGCATTTATTATAAGTGGAATAGAAAAAAGAGGAAAGAGGGAAAACCTCATGGGAAAAAACCCCCCTCGAGACACAATGTTGAAAAAGGAAGACAATTGCTAGGTAGTTGTGTTCTTAACCCCAAGTAGACCGCACAAGGCTTCAAATTTCTGCTTAGTGAAGGCTTTGATGAAGATGTAGATGTCTATATAGATATGATGAAGTAAATGCACCAGTGATATGTCCATATATATCCACTTTCTCTGATTGGAAGGAAGAAGATCAAAATCCCCTTCTTTCATGGCAATTTTCCAATACGGATTCCCTTTAGCCTTTGCATAGGCCTGAGGATCGGATGTCAGAACCATGTAGAAATGCATGGGTATTAGTGATTTTGGGGATATGAGAGCATGTGGAGACTCCTCAAATTGGGATCTCGTCCTTCTAGAATCAGGATCATCTGCAAGATAACCAGCCGTCGTTAGGATGGATTGTGCCCATTTGGGTCTTGGATTTGGATCTTCATATGCATGCTCATGATATTTTGAATCTAATTCGGAAATCAGATCTGAAATCTACTCTAAGGAATTTGAGAAGCTGAGAAGCTTATTCTTGTCTCTGAAATATGCTTCAGGAGGAATATGAGAATCTTGTTCTTCTGGTAGCTTTTATGTGGGCTTTGTCTTGGAATTCTTTGGCATGCATTCTTCACAAACTTCTTGTATCCCGAATAAGACCTCCAATTTGGTCCATACTTCATCTGGAGTTGAGAGTGATACTACATGGAGTTGTGCTTTAGGAGAAACAAACATACAAATAAGTTTGAAAGCCATATCCTTTCTGTTGAGAAAATTATTTTTCTCATCGGCAAAAGTGGGCTCTATTTCTTTTGCAATGGTTATTCGATATGAGCCTCTTCTTCTGAGAAGAAGAAGAATCTTTGGGTTCCAATCGAAGTAATTGTATGGTGTAAGAAATGTTGACGAGGAAAGTAATTCCATTCTTTCTGATTGCTTCAATCTTTTGTACCTGCAAATAAGCACTTGTGTGCCTTCTTTCTAGAAACCTATCAACTCTAATATCGTGTATAATTTGGTTGAAACATGCATAGAGAATTTAGCTATCAACAATTCACACAAAGATTGCAAAGTTGAGAGAGAGAGAGAGAGAGAGGAGATGGAGAGAAAGAAAAAACAATTGTATTAACCATTAATCCACACTCAAAGAGTAAATGATCTACAATATATAAGCTACATAATCCAACTAATGCACCATAGTAGTCTTCTAGAGAGATGTGGGCACACATTTACAGAAACTGGAGTGAAATGACACCTAGTCCTAGTTAACCAGGCATTCAATAATCAATTAATTAGTCTAGACAAGTGGAGTGGAGAGAATCCCATGCATGCACATGTGGTGCACCCTCCAAGCCTCATGCATGTCAAGTGTGCCCTTCTGGTGATGATCCCTAGGTGAGTGTGGCCTTCTAATGATGATCCCAACATGAGCTTGCAACACTTGGTGATAATATCGAGGTTTCCATGCATGACCTGATCCCACTAATCTAACTGATGTACAACTAATTAATGACTGAAGAGGAGGTGACGCCCTCATCTAAGAGAGAATATCTTTGACAAGGTGTACCCTCATCATAAAAAAATAAACATAAGATAGGAAATACTAGGTGGGTATGTAATATCTCCAACAATAATGTGGATAATAAAAAAGAAGAAGATTAAAATAATAAAATTCTCATCTTTCTTCTCTGTTTTCATGGACTTCCGTATTTTCCAGCACTTTACCTATTTCCTATAGATGTATACCCGAAGATTATTATTTTGAAAAACTAGTTTCATACCATTTCCCTTTTCCTAGTAAACATTCTCGAGCACCAAGATAACTCGAGACCATATTGTCATGTACTTGGTGTCTTGCATTTCTTCATTTTAAAGAGTAGAACTCTTATATAAAGTCACAATCGGCAAGAAATTATTTGATTACGAAGAACAAATCGGACACTTTTGCTTTCCAATGGGGAAAATTGAGCTTTCTTTAACACATCCTACAACTTTATAAACATGATTTCTAGCCTATTTAAGAGTTCAGTGTTTCCTTTCAACATGTTTAGTTCAATGTTAAAGTAAATTCCTTATAATGGTCATGTTTAGTAGTTAGGAGTTTTCTTATTATGGAACTTTATATTATAAAGTTATTTCAATGTAATAAAGTTAAGTTATTGATAAAATAGGCCATGTTAAGTTTTGGGAGGTACGAATTGAAAGTTATGTAACATGCACACAACATATATCTCCCACATATGTATTATGACATTAATAATATCATCGAATCACATTCTTTTTTTCTACACAATGTGTTATCTATTGTTGTATGACATTTACCTTTGACATGGTATCAATGCCACAAAAGAGGTTATATGGGGATTCACAATGAAAATTGGAGAGAAATTGAGGGATTATGGTACACAAAACACTAAGAGAGACCAAATAGGGCACGTTTTAAGCAAATTTTGGTAAAAATGTAAAGTATGATATAGAAGCATGGAAGTGATAATTATTTGTGATTAGTTTATTAAAGTTGTTTTTGATAAATTAAATTAACCTAAATTCTCACCTAAGAAAAGTAAAAGAAAAAAAAATCAAAAAGAAATATATGTGTAAGGGAGAAAGAAATCTTTGTGAAATCTAAGGTTTGGCGAAGCATATTGACAAGCACTTAGTTAAGCACACACATAGTGTTTGGCATGAGAATKTGGGGTGTGAAGACAACGAGCAATAAGCACCATGTTGAAGGGCATTAAATACAAGAACATATACTATTATATATGTTAGTCTTAATTAACCCGGTATATAGATACACGGAAATATGTGTTGATATAAATATCCTAATGCATTGTTGTGAGTTGCATAATGAATTCTATGTGAAGATGATGCTCAGAGGCACATGATCTTTTGAAGGGCCTGATAGACATTTGTGACCCAAGTTTGGTCTCCTTACATGTGCAAAGAGACCAAGAAAAAATCTTGATGCTCAGCAGAAGCACTTGAAAGCATGTAGAGGTGATTGGAAGCAACCTCTAATAGCACAATGTGTGTGCACAAGGAAACTTGACAAGGTGGGAAAGAAGCACATTGTAAAAAATAGAGAAGATGTCCAAACATGTGAATGTAGGAGGCTCATACAAACCCCTATGACAACAAAAAAGAGTCAGTGCATAAACAAATGCAAGGACTCCTAGAAAATAAAATGCAAAGGAGGCAAGAAAAAACAAGTGGCATGAGCAGGAGGTATAAGTATAGCGGGGACATGATTTGTTTATGTGTGTGGCATGCAAATAGCATGCATAGAGAAACATCAGATAGGTACATGTAGAAAATTGTACACAAATCATAGGGTGCAAAGTATTTGGCAATTGGTAGACAAGAATCCCAAGAAGATCATGAAACGGGCTTGAAAAAAGTTTTCAAATTTTCTACAATGTACTCATATTACTTTCAAATTTTATACAATGTACTCATATTGCACATGAATTGTTCCTATATGAAGTGTGTATAAGGTAAAGTAGAGTATTTTTTTAGGCCCATGCATAGTTTGTAGATGTGAACCCAAGTTGAAGACACAATAAACAATTGGTGTTATGGTAGAAAATGGACACAAGTGCACACATAAGAGTGCAACAAACATTGACTAGTTGCATGGAGGTAACATTTTTTTTTATGTTGATTGGAAATTTCTCAGTGGTGCTTGGCATACTTTAAATTGAAAAAAATGACAAGTTTACCAAACATCATATAAAAAATCATATCACAAATCCAATGGTCATCATTTTAATACCTATAAGTGACTAATTATTGTTATCTTCCAATAAATATGTTTGTTAGAAGTTGTGATGAGAAAAAAAAAGAGAGAGATCCCAATGATGAGGAAGAACTCGCATACAAATTGATTTTTGAGAAAGAGAAGTTATGTGCAAAAAACCCAGAAATTGTCAATGATGGATGATATGCTTCCAAAGGTGCAAGATATCGAAGATGCCTATACAATGTGGAAGAGATAGTGAAACATGCATATGACTTTTGATAAAGGTAGAGCATTTTTTTTATGATTGTAGCTTCGTGAGACATTCTCCAAGCCGTACTCCTCGATGGATTGAGTTGGATTGACCTGTGATGATACTCCTTGATGGATTGAGTTGAGTATGACACTTATCAATGGATTGATAAGTTGTATTTGTTTGGTGCCCAACGACCCTTGGTTTGTAGCCCAAGTGGTTGGGATGTTGTATTGGGTTGGTGCCCAACAACCCTTGGGTTGTAGCCCAAGAGGTTGGGATACTGTACTGGGTTGGTGCCGAGCGACCCTTGGGTTGTAGCCCAACTAGTTGGGATACTATGGGTTGTATCCCATCATCCCTTGTGGTTGTAGCCTTTGTGGACACATCTTGTGGTTTTATCCCTTGACGATGATGACACACACTATGTGGTTGTATCCCTAGTGTACTCTAGTGGGTTTTAGCCCCTATACAAGATTAGAAGGTCCACATTGGTCGTATCCCTGGTGTACTCTAGTGGTTTGTATCCCCTAGACGAGAAGAGAAGGTCCACATTGATTGTAGCCATGTGTAACATGATGGAGGAGACTTTCACTATGACGTCAAGAGAAGGAATAAGGCCCATTCCTTGCACAAAATACCTAAAGGTTCAAGTCAGCCCTGCTGAGAGGCACCACTTGGATGTGACAGTTCACACATTGGACTTGTATGTATAGGAGAGCTATCTTCCATTTGGAGACATCACTTTGGATATCATTCACTCTTGTGTATTTCTCTCTATTGGACTAGTGCGTTATCTTTGGAGTGTAGCGCCATTCTTCTTTCTGCTCTTCTATCTTCTCTTGGAAAAAAATTATAGTGAAAGGTTGTTGGGTTTTCTTCCCTTGTGCATAAGGGTTTCCCAAGATAAATTTGTATGTATCTTGTGCATGGTTGTCTTATTTTGATCTTGGTTATCTACTGCAGTTATTGTATATGGTTTATGCTTTAGTCATGCTTCTGCTAATGTGAAATGATAAAGAAATTTAATGAAATCTGAATAAGCATAAAATTCAACATGGTATCAGAGCAGTGTTCTTAAAGAATCCATCTACACAAGTTCTCTAGCCCTCTTCTGCAACTCGCTAGCTCTTTTTTGTCGTTTACTAGGGTTTGACTACAGCTGCACTTTTCCCTGTCAAGCTCATTGAGCATTATTCCCTAGGTCATTGGGCCTAATTCATCCATATATCAGTGTGACCTACCCTAGCGCATCCCCTCCAAATATCAAATTTCATATTGGAGAAGTTTGAATTTATGGGATTTGTTTTTTGGTCCTAGGGTTTATGCAGCCATGGTGACAAGTGTTCCGGTGGAAGATAGGCTTGATGGAGCCTAAAACTTAAATTCTTGAAAGTCTATGCTACTCATCACTCTACAAGAGATTGATCTGATCAAGTTTGTGGAAGAGTTTGTACCAGAACTAGATGATGCTTCAGAGAAGTCTCGGTGGAAGAAGAATGAATCACGAGCTAGAAGGATCATTATCTACTATGTGAGAGACCACTTGATTTCAAACATCTCCAAAATGAAGACAGTTAAATATATTTTTGACGCCTTGAAGAATTTGTTTGAGAGAAACAACACCAACAGAGCCATTGCCTTGAAACACTAGCTTTAGAACGTTGAGATGACTAAGGAAGATACAGTTGACACCTTCTTCATGAAGATATTTGATATCAAAGATCAGTATTGGAGAGATCATCTCAGATATAGAACTTGTCATGTTGACTCTTAATGGTCTTCCAAGCCATTGGCATCCATTCATTCAAAGTATTAGTGGGCGATCCAAATTTCCTAAGTTTGATCAGTTATCGGCCTATTGTACTCATGAGGAGACCAGACTTGTAGCTAGATGTGCGCAAGGTTCCCATCATGATAAAATTCATGCCCTTTCCTGTCATGCAAGGAAAGGAAAAGGAAGAGGAAGAGGTTTTGGCAAACCATTCAAAGGAGGAAAATCCATACCATCTCCTGAGCATAAGAAGAAGGATCTTTCAAAGATTCAGTGTTTCAAAAGTGAGAAGTTTGGCCATTATTCCAGACATTTTCCTTTGTGGAAGAATAGAAATCAACATGCCTCCACCGTTGATGTTGACCAAGAGCCACCTCAAAAGAATTCAATGAAATAAATTACGAATGATGAGGATTTCTTCTTCATTTCATCCCTCTCAGGTACGATTCCTACTAATAGTGACATTTGTGTGATTGATAGTGGTGCTTCCAGACATATGACTGGATATAGAGAGCATCTTGCAGATCTAGTAGAGAAAGTCTTGTGGTTGCATGTTGTACTTGGTGATGATGTCAGATATATTGTTAAGGGATCTAGGGACACTCCTTTCTAGTTAGACTCTGGTACCACACTTCATTTGAGTGATGTATTATGTGTATCGGGGATGAGAAGGAACCTTGTCTCTATTTCAGCATTGGAGGACAAAGGTTACAAGGTTTCCTTCCATGATGGAGAGGTTCTTGCATGGCACAAGTACTCTAGTATGGAATCATCCTGTGTGATTTTTGTTCAAGAAGACATTTTGTACAGATTGACAGTCCGACCAGTTCATGCCCCGGTGCATTATTCTACCAGTCTGAGTGAGTTATGGCATAGGAGACTTGCTCATTTACATTATAGATCTCTTCCTGCTATGGGGAATATTGTGATGGGTCTTCCACA
This sequence comes from Picea engelmannii, assembly GCA_009831015.1. Lineage (NCBI taxonomy): Eukaryota > Viridiplantae > Streptophyta > Pinopsida > Pinales > Pinaceae > Picea > Picea engelmannii. The sequence goes on from ML789184.1 coordinate 166,860, forward strand.
GCTTCGTGTTGAGAATGATGGAATTTGCAGAGGTTGTGTTCTTAGCTAAAATTCCAAGGGGTATTTTCCGAGAAATGACAACATATCCAAGGGGATCTTGGACCTAGTGCATTCATATTTGTGTGGGCCTATGAAAGTTTCTTCTTTGAGTGGATACTTATACTATGTGATATTCATTGATGATTACTCCCAAAAGACTTGGATTTACTTTTTGAAGTCCAAGGAATCTGAAGAATTCCTTGGCAGGTTTCAGGAGTACAGAGCACAGGTTGAAAACCCGACTGGAAAWAAGATCAAGATACTGAGATCAGATAATGGAGGAGAGTACACATCCAAGGGTTTTTGTGATTTTTGCGTTGAGGCRGGGATCAAGAGGGATTACATTGTTCCTTACAACCCCTAGCAGAATGGGATTACAAAGAGAAAGAACAGGTCTATTGTGTAGGAAACTAAGGCGATGATTCATGATCAAAGTTTGCCTATTTTTATGTGGGTAAAGGCATCCATGACTAATGTGTATGTTTAGAACATGATCCCTCATAATATTTTGAAGGATATGACTCTCGAGGAGGCCTTCACCAGAGTGAAGCATGAGGTTGGAAACTTCAGGATATTTGGGTGTCTTGTTTACATTCACATACCTAAGGAGAAAAGGACGAATTTAGACCCTTCGAGAAAGAAGGGTACATTTGTTGGGTACAGAGAGTCTTCGAAGGCATATCGGATTTACATCCCAGGTCAGATATAGATTGAGGTGAGCAAGGATGTTTCAATTGAGGAGGAGGTATCMTTCARAATATYAAGAGGATCTCACTTGCAGATTGATAGTGAGAGGCAAGAGGAGATGGTGTCTTCTCCCCCTCACCCTTCAGCAGTTCATAGGGAGCCAGTTGAGCCCATGAATACAGTTGAACATGTTGATACAGTTGATCCTATAGATCCTRTTGATCTTCCTAGATATATTGCAGTAGGMCGAAAAAGGCTTGCATGGGCTCGTCAAAATTTGCAGGAGGTAGAGGGACATGCAGCTCCCCATGGTACTTTTAGAGAGAGCAAGAGACCTCAGATATTCTCGAGCTATGTTGCAGCAATGAGCCACATCATTGATTCTGATCCTTCATGTTATGAGGAGGCATCTAGTAAGAAGGTATGGAGAGATATCATAATGGAGGAGTATCAGTCCATCATGAAGAATGATGCATGGGATATTGCGCAAAACAGTGTGGCTTCGAAAGCTCCTTGTAGGATTGTTTGGGAAGATGTTGGATCCCATTTTGATTCATTGTGATAACCAAAGATGTGTGAAGCTCTCAGAGAATCCATTATCTCATGACAAATCGAAACATGTTGAGATCAATTTTCATTACATTCAAGATATGGGGCAGAGGAAAGCAGTATTGGTGCAGTACCTTCTTACAGATAGGCATATCGTAGATGTTCTCACCAAGCCCCTTGCCGAGTCGAAGTTTGAGTACTTCCATGATGAACTTGGAGTGATAGAGAATGTCCTTTTCGATGAGAGAGAGTGTTGATGATTGCAGCTTCGTGAGACATTCTCCAAGTCGCACTCCTCGATGGATTGAGTTGGGATGACTTGTGATGATACTCCTCGATGGATTAAGTTGAGTATAAAACGTATCGATGGATTGATAAGTTGTAATGGGTTGGTGCCCAATGACCCTTGTGTTGTAGCCCAAGTGGTTGGGACGTTGTATTGGGTTGGTGCCCAGCAACCCTTGTGTTGTATCCCAATAGGTTGGGATATTCTACTGGGTTGGTGACCAGTGACCCTTGGGTTGTAGCCCAAGTGGTTTGGATACTATGAGTTGTATCAAATCATCCCTTTTGGTTGTATCCCTTATGGACACATCTTGTGGTTGTATCCCTTGATGATGATGACACGAATGTTGAGCACTCAACACACCCTAAAAGCCTTATCAAATTTTGTCACTTTTTGGGTACCAATTGTTTTATTCACTATCTGACTCGATTTCATTTTGGGAAATCCTTTATCTTTGTTTTGTTTTTCATGTCTCTCATCACCTAGTCAGGTTTCTTTGAAATTTTGGAACCTCGTGTCTAAAATACCTTAACACTGGAATTAAGAATCAGCAGCTAAACATTGCACCTAACGCGTTCAGGTTTGGCGTCGGAAAGAATTCAAGTAAACAAAGGAACCACACAAAAACAACAGTCGTTGAGCATCGATCCTCATCGGTAGAAGGCAAAAGGAAGTTTTGGTTTACGTAAGTTATTCGCATAAAGTGTCGAGAGATAGTTGATCTCCTTCGGAATCGAAAAAATATGAGAAAGACAAACATTAACAAAGGACATAAAGAAATCAATGATAGTTGATGCCCGATGCGCTTTATCGGGATCAGGGAAATCAAGAAAGGTTACAACAATCGTTTTGAATGCGATAAAATTATCGCCAATCCCTTATGCATTTTCAGCATCAGGACTTTCTCGAGGGAACCGATCCAAGAGGAATTGAGTAATTTTATCACCGATCGTCGATCCTTGACACTTTTCGACATCAGCAAGTTAGGATTTGGTTTTAGAACGTATGGCTTAAAGAAAGTCCCAACTCCGATTAACAAGAGTGAATAAATTCACTGGTCTCAAATTCCACATGTCTCGACCACTTAAGGGGGATGTACAGTCTATTTTTTATCCCGAGCCATATTTTTTGGTTCCCTAGATCCTAGTCATGCCTCCTAGTCATCTTTTCCACATCATCTCTATACGGCAAGATCGATCGGCATCGAAGATTTTGCAAGAGGATATCAACGAAAATGTTCAAAGCACAATCTCGACCCCTGATCCACCAACTGAAAGAGAGGAACAATGGGATGTTTGTGGCATAAGATACGATTGGATTTGGACATTTAATAGACTAGTTAATGCTTGATTTCGCATTTGTTGCTACTGTGTGTGCCGATTACACAACAGTGATTCAAAATCGTCGATAGACCACATTACCACCCGTGCATGTGTCATCAACCCATGATGAATTTAAGTTTAAAACATCTTTGAAGATCTGGTGGCATATTTAATGAAATTACACTCATAACCTGAATTGAATGGTCAATGCGACAAGGTAAGTTCATTCCTGTTTAAATCTCTAGAACAATTTTTTTGAACCAATTCATCCTGCGCACAAGTTGAAATACAGATCATCCAAAGGAGCAAAGTGAGTGTCTCAAGACTGTATTGACCCTCTGATTATCAAAACCAGGTTTAACAAGTTACAAAGGTATGTGTTCAAGTTTGTCAATTCGGTAACTGTAATTTATATATGCATCTTGTTTCTTACACAGTCTCTAAACTCTTCTCTAGTTACAGGGAAAATGTCGTCAAGAAATCCAACCACCAGATGCTCCCAGGGCGAAGACTATCATCAAAACATCGACAAAGAAAGATTTTTCCCAGCCTCTGTCTTTCGGTAATACTAAAGCAAGCATCAAGTCCAAATTAATTCTCCCATAATGGGGGGGTCTATTTAATAGGATTATCCAAGAAGAATACCCAGAATATATACCACACAACGACCTGGATGTAAGGACGCTTGATGACTAGGTGTTCCCAAACATTCGACGATCGTATTTACACATGGTGGCAAGAAGAACCCTGGTTTTCCCCTGCATAGAGGTTATGAAATGGCTCATCGACTACATGGACGGGAAGAAATGCTTGATCAATGATGAGAATGGTGTATGTGTCATATTTTTCCTCCCGACAGAAGTCCAGAAACATTATAAGCTCATGGACCCAGAGGAGTGGATCAACACGGACTTCGTGGTGAAGTTCTATGAGTTCCATGACACCAGCCGGTTGATGGCCTCATGGTGGGAGGACAAGAATTTTACTAACCGAAGCAATGGTTGGTATGGAACGATTAATTTGAGGGAGCCATACATCTATTTGATGGCTCTCGTCTCCTGATTATATGGAGAAAAGGACTGCTCCAAGTTTTCGGAAGCATGGATGCCTTTGGCGTACACATTTGCGATCATCGGGATAAGCTTCAACTAAGGAGCGATAATCTCAAAACAATTAAGCATCTGTATACAGCAGGCTCAGACGTCAAAGGAGAGGGAGGCACCCACTTTCTACATGGCCTCGTACCTTCTCGATGTCATGTGCACAAGGAACGTCTTCGCCAGCATGAATCTAAGTCGGCATGTTGCAAAGATCCTAGTCCATGTCTACTTCATCATACTAAGGGAGAACAGGTACAAGAAATATTATGCACTCATATGCGATGAATTCATCACCCGCATTCATTTTATTATTTTTAAGAAGGAATGCACAAGGTTATCTGCGACAGACAAGAAAATAATAGCCAAGGTAGTCCATTAGTAATTAGATGAACGGTCAACCTACATAAAGGTTTTCAGGGCCACCGGAGCACCACATATCCTACCTTCTCATGTCCTAGACTAGCTCGTTGTGGGAGGAATTTGTTATCAAACCATCATGCATATCTATAATGCCACATTGGTCAAAGACAAGAAATGGGCTTTCATACCCTACGGTTTTCATATAGGGTTATATCCAGTGAAGGATACTTCTCAAGACAAACAAGAGGGGATTAACCAACTGGAATTCATATTCCAGAAAGGTTGATTCTGCAAGCATGATCCTAAAGGCCTGGTCCCCCAACACGCTTCGCAAGTATCATCTTGTTGGTTGTATGCTCATGATAAGTTTGAGGATGAAATTTTCACAGAGTGTGCCCAGTATTGGGACGAGGTGGTGCAAAGGATGGCCAACCCAAACATGACCAGGTTCAAGGCCATGAGCATGGATGAACAGGTGGAAATGATAGAGCTTTCATCTCAAGAGGCCCTCAAGGCCAAGGAAGAAATCAGAGCGTCAGAAACAACAAAGGCACAGAGAAGGGGATTTCTCTTGATAAAAGGGGCACAAAGAATCATTGATCAATTTCAAAATGATCCTGATTTGGTAGATATGGTGAGGGTCCCCGCTCATGACCCAATCGAAATCCGAGGGGAACCGTGTGTCCCAGAGCCGATACAGATTGAAGAAACCATCAAGTCAGATAACCTTGAAGCACCACCACCACAGGTCGGATCACCACAGTTCAGATCATCTGGGAGAGCGAGTATACCAAATCCCATGTTCAATTTAATATCCATCTACGATGATGAGGAGGGTTCATAGGTGTCCCTGGTCACTCCGGTGAAAATTACAGAGGAGAAAGAACCTGAGAAAGCATCCACCTCGGGTCTCGATGCTTCAATTCAGAGCCACCCGCAAAGCGAGCATGAGGTGGAAAGTGCCTTGGAAACTGAGCCACTCGACATACCGAGAACTCCAATGGATATCTCAAGGGATGAGCTAGGATCGAGTGAATAAGAAGGAGAAATTCCACAATATGAAATCGGCGTTACAACAGCCGATTACCAAGTAAGTACTGAACCTACCCCTGATTCCTCAGTTTTGGTCGGTACGTTTCCAGCTGATGAGCAGCGACCAGAGGTTGAGCCATTGGAACACATAGAAGAGGTTTAGGAACCCAGCCTTGAATAGATACACACAGTCGAGAGTCTGGTAAATACTCTAACTTGGGGAGAACAATAAATCCCCGAACCAGTTGATGAGGTCGTCGATATACAATAAATATCCTATGACCGAAAAAGGAAATCCATCATGAAGAGAACCACTAACAAGAGGAGGCTTACATTGGACATTTCGATCCTCATCACCACAGAGGAGAAACTGATCAACACAGAGCATGCCAAAACATCTGAGCTTATCGGTGCAGGGATGGCGATCACAGATGCCTCCCTGGATAGATCAAGGAAAGATGAAGAGGAGTTACTCGTTGCGCTAAAGGAGTTGGATCATCTGCGCCACTTGGAGAAATACTACCAAGACTCCACGCAAGCCATGGTGTTTTTAAGAAGTGAGTTCTAAGACACCTATGGAAAATTCAAGAGTGAGCGGCACGTTTTCACTGCAGGGATAGTTGACTTCCAAGAAGACACCTTTATGGCGCTAGCGACGTGCAAATCCATGGAAAGATGGTATGAGAAGGCCCACCAAGTGGTGGAAAGAACTGATTACATCAGCGTCGTTCAAAAGGGTCGAGACGTCGAAGAGCACGGCATTCAGGTGCTAAGGGACAGCAGCATCAATCGTATAAGGAAGTCGGTTGAATATTGGGTGAAGATGGCCTAAGAACCTCAGTAGGAGATTCAAGAGAAATGGTTTGATTGCGAAAGATGCTCGATCAAGATCAATCGGGGGATGAGAGACATCGGTCTCCCAGAATTTGGCTCACCCGAGGACTTTGTCAGTCAAACAACATCCAGAACAAGACTCATCGTGGACTGCAGAGATAGAAAAGGTGGCAAACATGGTGCTAGGTCAAGTACATCAGTTCATGGAGCACCTGATCAAGGCTCAGACAGTATTACAACAGTTAAGTGTTAAAGTAGTCAAGTATTGGGCATGGACAGTATAAATAAAGGAGATCCTTTCGGCCCCGATGGACCAACATAGATTCCCATATGCCAACACATGCGAGGAACTCTTCATCAAATGGTCAGAGTATGAGAAGAGTCATCCACTTAAGTGAAACCATTTGATCACTCTTAGAAGACAGAGAGATGGAAGCACCATGTGGAGATGTTTTGTTTTACTTAGCTTTCACTTTTGATAGTTATTTTGAGTTAATAATTTGTTATAAATAAGAGGATAGACCTTTTTCAAAAGGTCGATGGTTGTGGCAAAGACCCTCATTTTTGGAATTGTAAAGAACTATTTCGGAACTACCTTAATTGAAAAGTCATGTTTAGGACAAGAGACAAAATTATGTTTTTCATCAAAGGTGTGTGTGATTGGATCTAAGGAGGAATTGCTTTTGACTTTATCTCATGAATGGATGTTGTAATGAGTAATAGTTTTTGAATCTCTTGATAAGTTAGTTGATTCAATATTTTTTATAATTCTTGTCCCTAATGATGGAAATAAAATCATTGTGTTAATGTGTGATTAATGATTAGAGCTAAGGAAACTATTTTTCTTGCCATCATTTGATTGCATGTATGTTTTCTTTCGATAATTGTATCTCAGTCAATAATTGAAATACCATCAAGTTGATGTATTAGTACTAGGCTAGTCATAGCTATGAAAATCGTTGTCTGCATGCTTGTGCATGAGGGTTATCACGAGCTAAGCCTTCTTCAGTAGTTAAGTTTTCCCCCTTTTTTTTACCCAGCTGGTTTATACCAACACCTATCTTTTTATCAGACCCATCTAATAAGAGAAAATACAAAAAGAAAACGTTCAAATTGAAGGAGGATTTTTCACAAGAAGATATTTTGTAAATCACTACGTAAATCCCATCGATTAATTGGTCGGATCGCAATATATGGAGAACCATTCCACTATTAAATGTTGCAGAGTCTGATTGGGCCTCGGTGGTAGGTTTGGTCCTTGTTTTTGAGTTAAAGGAATTTAGGACCCCTCGATAGAAATGGTGCTAGAAGGAGGGCCTAAATGAATGAATGGATAACAATATTCCTGATATAATATTTCGCACAACCCACATGCATGGCTAGTCATTCTCAAGACAACCCACATACATGGAGTACTCCTAAAAGGAGTAACTCACCACGGCAAGAGGAAGAACATTGTTCCCTGAAATACCTTACGTTCTTCCCCACGAGGACTTGAACCAGTTCAAAAGAATCATAAGAACTTGCACCTGACAAATTGGAGCACTACCCTTAGCTCCACTACTTCCTCGTAGAAAACAAGTAAGCGGACCATTGGTCGGCACCCTCGACTAGGTTTTTGTTCACACAATAGAAGACCTGATATATTTTTCCCTTACTGAGATAGAACATCCCCTTAATCTAATCCCCGAAACACCAGCCAATAACCCCTCTGAGCCTGACGATTTTGAATCTGACGAGGAAGGGTTTAACTCGGATCGCCTAGCTTCGGAATCGGACAACATGTAAGAGAACAATAATCATCATGAAGAAAGGGAAAGCCCACCTCATAATAATCAACCGTGGTTGGCCAGAGATGCTCTGGAAATCCCCGGACGAGTACATAAACTTCCCTGACATCTAGAAAAGTTACTCCATAAATTTGACACTAAAATTTCTAGATTTCTTGAAGACCATATCAAAAAGTTCATACTAGTTATTAGACTGATGAATGTCCAACATGAATATGTAGTATGCATTATTTTCCCCTATACCTTTGAGAATTCAGCCTCTACGTGGTATTTTAACTTTCCTGTAGGGTCCATAACTAGTTGGACGAAGTTTCAAAAAGATTTTTTAGACAAATTCGCAGAAGAAACCACTACAAGAGATTTGATAGTTGAGTTGTTTTCCACCACCATGAGTTCGAAAGAAAAGTTTAAAGACTTCAATCAATGATTTACCACTATCCTGAACAAATTCCAAACCAAAGCTAAACCCACTCAGGAGTTACAAATTGAAGTATATGTTAATTCTCTCCTTGCTTCCATTTCCATGTTTGTAAAAAGGGTTGTCAAAAAAACCCCTAGCGGGAAATTTCAAGGAAGACAAAACAATTGAATTCCAAATGAAGGGATGTAAAGAAGGTCAGGTCTCATTAGTTAAGAAGGAAGTTCAACCTCCACCCAGGAGAGGACTCTTGTTGACCAGACCCCGAGGGAAGCAAATAGGAAAGGGTACTGAAAAGGGAAGTGGAGACATAAAATACCTACAACGGATGATAAATAACTTGTCAAATGAAATCATAGACATGAAAAGAAGTGTAGGGGAAGGAAACCAAGGCAAAAGGCCCTATAAAACATTTTTTAAAAGGAATCCACTGTTCAAAGCAATTGAACCTCCCCCAGTCAACTTAAACATCGACCTAGGAAATATAGCATCTGACTCTTTATGTACCTATCACCAAGAGAAATGCTCTGAAAGAGACTGCCCACGATGGGTGCATGCCATGAGCTTAATGGCTAATCATTTCCTAGATGAAGTTTCCCTTACCGAACAATCAAGCAGCTCAGCGATGAATATTGTTGATTAGTAAGAAGTTGACCCACCAGAAGAAAAACCATGTTGTTGTGGGACCTGGACTTACCAATTCCTTCTGAGGATCTATCTAAGGTTCAAGAACCACCCGTTGAGGTCTTTGTTGTGAAAATGCAAAGTAGGGGTCGGCATGTCTCAAACGACCTTACCATTGCTCAAACTTTGGGAGGAAAACAAACATCCAATCACCCAAAAGCTCCTTTTGTCTTTCAAAGAAACCCTATAAATATCCATACATGATAATCACCCCAACTAGACTACAACATAGTAGAAAATTTAAAAATATTAAAGGCAAATGCGGTTATGGACATGTGTAGAATTCCCCAGCAAAAGGATTTTATATTACAAGCTTTCAAGACAGTAGATATTCCAATAACAAATGTCGATCAAGGGGAAAATCCAGCTCCCACAGATCTAATAAATAAACCGACTGTAAACGCTTGATCTGAAGATAAAAAAGAAAATCCTTTTGTCCCACCATTCCTCTTCACATTTGAAGTCTTCAATAGAAACCTCCATAATTGTTTGGTTGACTCAAGGGCATCCTCTAATGTTATGTCATTATCTATCTATAAGAAATTAAATGCAACCCCTCTCAAAAGAGATAAACATGTGATACAATTAGACAGAACCAGGGTGAAAGTGATGGGAGAACTCAAGGATGCCATGATCAAAATGGCAACACACTAGAAATTTGTTCAAGTAATTGACATCATTGTGGTATATATACCAGAAGCTTATGGATTTCTACTTAGTCGATATTGGTTCGAGAAGTTGAATGGATACTTTATTACAGACTGGGTTCACCTTTGGTTTCCATTGAAGGGACACGTGAACATGATTAGGATCGATAGGGAAAGGTGTATCAAACATATTGTCACCGATTTAGAATCCCTCAACGAACCCTCTTTGGAATATTTCCCCGTGCTAGGAAACTACTCTGCGACTCCGATTTCGGTAATTTATACCCTATCCCATCTCATGTTCCTCCTACTCAAAACTCTGAAATGACTTTTCAAGAGAATGTACTGACAATGGCGGAAGAAACCCTCTTCTGTCAAAAACCTTTGTTGGAAACCCCAGGCAAAATAAGGGGAAAGGGAGAAGTTAGTAAGCATGGAAAAACTGATGATTCTCACTCGCATGTATGGACCTTATACTTTGATGTATCTAAATTTCCATAAGGGTCAGGAGCAGGGTGTATCCTCATTGATCTGAAAGGTAAACAAAATTTTATGTCCTGCAGACTAGAATTTGAATGCACTAATAACACCGTCGAGTATGAAGCTTTAGTGCAAGGGATAAAGAAATCCATAGACTTGAACATTAAAGAACTAAAGGTTTTCAAAGACTCTGAAATCATCGTTAGACAAGTAAGGAACACTATACACTGCAACTCCCCCCCACCTGAGGAATTATCAACAGGAAGTGCATGGGCTAATAGGGCATTTTGAATCCTTCAACATTACAATGATCCTCAAAGCAAAGAATACTCTTGTTAGTTCCCTAGTCACTGTCACCTCACGGCTATCCCCTTTAGAAGACTATGAAGCCTCTCAATTCACTGTGGAGCTACTCTACAAGCCAGCAGTGCCCAACAATATTTCTAATTGGAAGGTCTTTGAAGGATATGAACAGATCATAAACTTTTTAACCAATCAGGAAAATTTTAAGGACCTGGTTATTGACGATGAAATATTCCAGGAGAAACTAATAGAGATCGATTCCCATAGACAAAGAGGTGGAATAGATCACTCGACTGACCAACCGAATTTTCACACGAGACCAAAAGGGGTAGAAAATTTGGAAAACCTTTTTGACTTCAGGGAAAGATTTAAAGGGTCAAAAAACACAAAGACATGGAGCTCATCTCCCATGTATGAGACTGTAAACCTAGGAACCCTGGAAAACCCTAAAAATATAAATCTAGGCAAGATAGCGTCTAAAGAAGAAAAGAAGGCCTATCTCAAACTTTTCAGAGAATATCAAGATGTTTTTCATGGTCCTACCGAGATCTGAAGACTTGTGACACTTGTATCATTCAACACACAATCACGTTAAAACCTGGAGTAAAACCCTTCCATAAAAATATCTGGAAGTACCACCCATCTCTGGAACCCCTCATGTGTCAGGAATTAAATAAATTACTAGATGCTAAAATTATCTTTCAGGTTAGACACTATGCATGGGTAGAAAATTTGGTTCCGGTCAGGAAAGTCTAGGGAGATCCGCCTGTGTGTGGATTTCAGAAACCTCAACAGAGCATCTGAAAAGGACAACTACCCAGTTCCACCGATGGAGAAACTCTTGCAGACCGTGTCTGGTTCGGAGATTTTCTCCCTGCTACAACCAAGTTCTAGTTTTGTAGGAAGACCGATTCAAAACTACCTTCTGAACCAAGTGGGGAACCTTTGTTTATAAACGCATGTTGTTTGGGTTAATCAATGCAGGGGAAACCTTCCAAAGGGCCATGGATGTATATTTTCGGGGACTAATTAACAAATGTGTAGTATTTTTTTTGGACAACGTGATTGTGTATTCAAAGAATAGAGAAGATCACATCCAACACCTAACCCATATTTTTGAGAGGTGTAGGAAATACAGTATATCGTTGAACCCTAAGAAAACTATCTTTGGTGTCGAAGAAGGAAAACTACTATGTCATATTATATCCCAAGAAGGAATTCGCATAGACCCAGAATGAATTAGGGAAATATCTCAGCTTCCCTTACCCCACAACAAAAAGGCTATGCAATCCTCCTTTGGAAAAATCCATTTTGTGAGGAAGTTCACCCTCGATTTCGTTGAAACTATCAAGCCCTTGCAAAAAATGATCTGTAAAGATGTTGATTTTAAGTGGGATGATGAATGAAAAGGTTCTTTTAGCAATATTAAGATTGTGATATCTCAAGCTCTAGTGTTGCGAAGTCCTGACTTTAGAAGAGATTTTTTCCTCTATACTTTTGCCTCTGACGAATCGTTAGCCGCAGTATTGACTCAGAAGGATGATGAAAACAATGAGGCGTCGGTCTCATTTATTAGCACTAATATCTAAGGGGCCAAAATAAATTACCCTTCCATAGACAAACAGGCTTATGCAGTGTACAAGGCAGTGAAACATTTCATATCTTACATCCTAAAAAACCACACCAAAGTTATCATGCGTCATCCAACAATCCGATCCCTATTCACTCAACATGAAATGGGGGAAAGAAGAGGAAATTGGATGATAGTGGTCCAAGAATTTGACCTAGATATAAAACCTGCAAAACTGATTAAAGAACAAGGATTGTGTAAACTGTCCGCTGAAGCCCAGGACCTAGCTGTAAATGAAGACCTCGGATGGGAGAATGAATTGACATTATGGTGTAGTGAAGCTTTATATATTCCCCATGGTAGGAGTCTTGGTATAGGAAACTATCTTATCTCCTGCATCACGGGACTTGCCCTGAAAACCTAACCCCTAAGGAAAGGAGATCCCTCGGACTAAAATCGACACAATATCGTCTCATCAATCCGGTCCTCTTCCGCGTTAATTATGATGGGGTACTTCTAAGATGTCTCGAACGTGAATACGCAGACAAGGTTATAAAGGAGCTCCATGATGGTCCTACAGATGGACACTCTGCAGGGAATACCACCGCTCACAAGATACTGAGAGTTGGATATTATTGGCCTAATTTGTTTAAATATGCTCACACACATGCTAGAAACTATAAAACTTTTCAAATGAGTGTGGGGAGGGAAAAAAGAGCATTTGTCCCACTCCAACCTGTGGTCGTCTCCATACCATTCGAGCAATGGGGGTTAGACGTCATAGGAGAAATTACACTGAGTTCTTCAAAACAACATAGATACATACTGACTGCCATGAACTATTTCACAAAATGGGCAAAGTTCGTCCCTCTGACTCATGTAAATGAAAAGGTGGTAATCCAATTCATAGAACAACAATTGATCACAAGGTTCAGTATGCCTTTCATTCTTGTTTTTTATAATGTCGCTTATTTTTCTTCCACCTTATTAACATAGTTATCTCTAGACAAAGTAATCATAATCATATACTCTACAAACTACTATCCACGGGGAAATGGAGTGGAAGAATCAACCAATAAGAACCTAGTGAGGATATTAAAGAAAATAGTTGCAGAAAATCAGAGGAATTGGCATAGTTCACTTCATAAAACCTTATGGTCCAATAGGGTAACACCCAAGGAAGCTATAGGGAATTCCCCATACTTTTGGTATACGGACAAGAAGCCATCCTCCCAAACGGGTTATATATTCCATCTCTTCAGCTTGCTCAGGATTCTAGAGAACAACCCTCATCAGTTATTCAACAAATAATTGATACCCTCCTCATGCTGGAAGAAGAAAGGGAGAAAGCAAAATCAAAGTTCATTTCTCATCAGCAAATAGTTAAAAGGTGGTTTGACAAGCATAAGGCCAAAGAGAAGAATTTTGAAGTAGGAGACTTAGTCCTGAAATGGGATAGAGCAAATGAGTCAAAGGGAAAACATTCGAATTTTCAGAATCTATGGCTTGGACCTTTTTAGGTAACCAAGAAACTAGGGGGAAGGCACGTATCAGTTGAAAAATATAAGGGGGGAACATGACACCTTCTCGGTGAATGGCCAAGCCCTAAAACAATATTTGTGTTATAAAAAAAAAAGGTCTGTGTTTTCGTGATATTTTTTTTTTATCTAGGTTGATTGCGGACTCCTTCATTTTAGTTTTCCAATTAAAGTATTTTTTGTGCTTTGAAGATTTTTTTCCGCAAGGAATTGGTTGACCTTAATTCATGCGGTATAGCGAGTTATGTTCATGACTCATGCTTACATAGAACACAAGAAGCACTGGGAGAATTGTGGTTGTTTTGAAGGAGTTATGTATCTAACCTTTGCAAATTAAACAATCTTGGCAAGTTATGAAGTGTTCGCTTGGTGGTCTGGTAAAACTTGAAGGGAAAGATGGTAAGATGGAAAGGACCACATGTACCTCAAGACAGAGCTAGCAAAATTCCACCTTAACCATCTCATTTTGAAAATAACAAATGTCCTCCTCTCCCACTCGCTCAGGGCATTCTGCCGAAATAAAATCAATTATATCAAATGAGTGTAAAGTAGGAGAGGGTATGCAGATAACCTTGTCGGGGCTATGGAATTTTGCTGGAAGCAGAGCAAGGTCTGTGACGTCGGGGTGACTCCACACGGGCTATGGACGCCCATTGGCAGCAGAGCAACACTGTAGCAAGTGAATGATGATGACTAAAAGGCCTAGTTCCAGTGAATGCTTTCTTCGGCTCTTTTCAAAAAAGGGCATGGGTCATGGTTAAAGGGAACGAAGGTGGAATAAAGGTTGAAACCCCACAGGTAGGCCCAGATTCACGAACCGGTGGAATTTCAAATGCAAGGATAGAAGAGGCTCTAATAAAAAACAAATTAAGTTCTTAACTAGCTTCTGCAACAGCTAAGCCTGGGGAAGGAACAGAGATCCTGCTTTCACCCAGTAAGTCACCATTTGTTGAACACTCAACACACCCTAAAATCCTTATCAAATTTTTTCACTTTTTGGATACCACTTGTTTTCTTCACTATCTGACTCGATTTCATTTTTGGAAATGGTTTATCTTTGTTTTTTTTTTCACATCTCTCATCACCTAGTCAGGTTTGTTTGAACTTGTGGAACCTCATGTCTAAAAGACCTTAACACCTGAATTAAGAATCGGTAGCTAAACATTGCACCTAATGTGCTCAGGTTCAGCATCGAAAAGAATTCAAGTAAGTAAAGGAACCACACAAAAACAACATTTTTCGAGCGTCGATCCTCATTGGCATCAGCAGAAGGCAGTTTTTTCTTGCATAAGTTATTCGCATAAAGGTTCGAACGATAGTCGATCCCCTTCGGCATCGAAAAAATACGAGAAATACATATGTTAACAAAGGACGTAAAGAAATCGTCGATAGCCGATGCCTGATGCTCTTTATTGGGATCAGGGAAATCTAGAAAGGTTACAACAATTGTTTTGACCGTGATAAAATTATCATTGATTGCTGATCCCCGATGCATTTTCGGCATCGGAAATTTTTCGAGGGAACCGATCGAAGAGAAATTGGGTAAGTTTATCGTCGATCGTCGATCCTTGACACTTTTCGGCGTCGACAAATTAGGATTTGGTTTTAGAATGTATGGCTTAAAGAAATTCCCAACTCCGATTAACACGAGTGAATGAAGTCATTGGTCTCGAATTCCACGTGTCTCTGCCATGTAAGGGGGTCGTACAGTCTATTTTTTATCCCGAGTCATATTTTTTGGTTCCCTGGATCCTTGTCACACCTCCTAGTCATATTTTCCACGTCATCTCTGTACGGAAAGATCGATCGGCGTCGGAGCTTTTGCAAGAGGATATCAATGAAAATTGTCAAAGCACAATCTCAACCCCCGATCCACCAACTGAAAGAGCGGAACGATGGGATGTTTGTGGCATAAGATATGATCAGATTTGGACATTTAATAGACCAGTTAATGCTTGATCCCACATTTTTTTCTACCACGTGCGTTGATTAGACAACAACAATTTGAAATCGTCGATAGACCACATTACCACCCACGCCCGCACCGTCAACCCACGATGAATTTAAGTTTAAAACATCTTTGAAGATCTGGCGGCAGATTTAATGAAATTACACTCATAACCTGAATTGAATGGTTGATGTGACAAGGTAAGTTCATTCCTTTTTAAATCTATAGAACGTTTTTTTTTAACCAATTCATCCTGCGAACAAGTTGAAATCTAGATCATCCGAAGGAGCAAAGCGAGCATCTCAAGACTGTACTGACCCTCTGATTATCAAAACCAGGTTTAACAAGATACAGAGGTATTTGTTCAAGTTTGTCAATTCGGTAACCATAATTTATATATACATCCGGTTTCTTACACAGTTTCTAAACTCTGCTTTAGTTGCAGGGAAAATGTCATCGAGAAAGCCAACCACCAGACACTCGCCAAGGGTGCCCAAGATAAAGGAATATGAAACAGGAGAAGGTTCTTCTCCGGGGACTGCAAGGCAGTTGGAGTACACTCCCAGGGTGAATCCTGCCATCAAAACATCGACAAAGAAATCTTTTTCCCAGCCTCTGGATTTCAGTGATACTGACGCAAGCACTAGGTCCAAAGTAATGCTCCCACAATGGGGGGATCTCTTTAATAGAATTAGGCGAGAAGAATACCCATAATATATACCACACAGCGACCCGGACGTAAGGGCGCTCGATGACCAGGTGTTCCCAAACATTTGACGGTCGTATTTACACATGGTGGCAAGTAGAACCTTGGTTTTCCCCTGGATAGAGGTTCTGAAATGGATCATTGACCACACGGACAGGCAGAAATTCTTGATCAATGATCAGAATGGCAGATGTGTTGGATTTTTCCTCCCGATAGAAGTCTAGAAACACTATAAGCTCAGGGACCCAGAGGAGCGGCTCAACATGGACTTCGTGGTGAACTTCTACGATTTCTATGACACCATTCGGTTGATGACCTCATGGTGGAAGGAGGACAAAAAGTTCACTAACTGGATCAATGGTTGGTATGGAACGATTAATCTGAGGGAGCCATACATCTATTTGATGGCTCTCATTTTTTGGTTATATGGAGAAAATGACTGCTCCAAGTTTCCGGAAGCATGCATGCCTTTGGCGTACATAGTTGTGATCGTCAGGAGTAGATTCAACTGGGGAGCGATAATCTCAAAACAATTAAGCATCTATATACAGTAGTCTTAGACACTGAAGGAGGCACCCACTTTCTACATGTCCTCGTACTTGCTCGATGTCATGTGCGCAAGGAAAGTCTTCACCGGCATGAATCTAAGTTGGCATGTTGCAGAGATTCTGGTCCACGTCTACTTAAGCATACTATGGGAGAACATGTACAAGAAATATTACGCACTCGTATGCGATGAATTCATTGCCCGCATTCATTTTATTATTTTTAAGAAGGAATTCCCAAGACTATTTGTGGTAGCCAAGAAATTAATATCCAAGGTAGGCCATTGGTACTTGGACGAACGCTCAACCTACATCAGGGTGTTCGGGGCCACCAGAGAACCACATCTCCTACCAGCTCATATCCCAAACTGGCTCATTGTGGGAGAAATCTGTTATCAGACCATCCTGCAGGGCTATAACGCCACATTGGTCAAAGACAACAAACGGGTTTTCATACCCTATGGTTTTCATATAGGGTTCTATCCGGTGAAGGATACTTCTCAAGCCAAACAAGAGGGGCTTAACCAACTAGAATTCAGATTCCAGAAAGGATGATTCTGCAAGCATGACCCTAAAGGCCTGGTCCCCCAACATGCTTCGCAAGTATCATCATGTTGGTTGTATGCTCATGATAAGTTTGAGGATGAAATTTTCAAAGAGTGTGCCCAGGATTGGGACGATGTGGTGAAAAGGATGGCCAGCCCAAATATGACCAGGTTCAAGGCCATGAGCATGGATGAATGGGTGGAAACGACATATAAGTCATCTCAAGAGGCCCTCAGATCCAGGGAAGAAATCAGAGCATCGAAAACAACAGAGGCACAAAGAAGGGGGATTGCTCTTGATAGAAGGGACATAGAGAATCATTGATCAATTGCAAAATTATCTTGACCTGATAGAGATGGCGAGAGTCCCCACTCATGACCCAGTCGAAAGCCGAGGAGAACCGAGTGGCCCAAAGCCGATACAGATTGAAGAAACCACCGGGTCAGATAACCCTACAGCTCCACCACCACAGGTCAGATCACCAGGGGACATTTCGGCCTGGACCGAGATAGTGAGAACATCAGGGAGAACAAGTATACCAAATCCCCTGTTTGATTTAATAACCATCTACGATGATGAGGAGGGTTCAGAGGTGTCCCTAGTCACTCCAGTGAAAATTACTTAGGAGAAAGAACCTGAGAAAGCATCCACCTCGGGTCCCGATGCTTCAATTTAGAGCCACCCACAAAGTGAGCATTAGGTGGAAAGTGCCTTGGATGTTGAGCCACTCAACATACTGAGAACTCCAATGGACATCTCGAGGGATGAGCTAGGATCGAGCGAACAAGAAGGAGAAATTTCACAACAGGAAATTGGCATTACAACAACCGATTATCAAGTAAGTA
>ML789184.1:196374-214637 GCA_009831015.1 Picea engelmannii
TACAGTGGTAAAAACCCCTCATACTTAACACTTTTCATAAATTATTCCCAAATTCCCGGTCATCTTTCCATTAAATCCGCTCGCTTCCCCCTGTTGCATAATTATTCTGGTTACGCCATCTAAAATTATTGTTATTGGTCTGCGAAACCATGAGTTATGAGTTCTAAATCAGTTGGAAACAAATTTTTCTGTGGAGTTGCCAGTTTGTTGACGATTAAAATTGTCAACGAAGTTTTGCCCGCAAAGTGTTGCTAAAGCCTATTATTATAAAATCTAAATAATACTAGTAGGTGGGACCCCCGTGAACTATTGAAGATTAGATTTGTTCATTTTTTTTATGTTGTGGTGATGTGTGACATGGATTACATGGTTGATGAAATCTTTTGTTATTGGTTATGGTTTGAGCTTATGAAATGTTGGTTCCTTATGTTATTTCCGCCTATGTTATTCATTAATATCATTGCTATCTATTGTTATTGCACCTACACAACAGACATGTTAGTGAAATTACATGAAGGGAGGTTTTGAGAAAGGTAAAAATACTATAACAAATGCAAGGAAAAGGGATCTAATTCTGCAATTTTACTATACTACATGCGAACAATTGGAAGGAAATGAGAAACAATTGCAGGGGGGAGAATTTAAAGCTATCCTATATACTATATTACATGCATGAAAGACTTAATGATTATTGTTAAATCCTAGCTAGCAAGTAAATGTTTATGCAACTGTGATTGAGTTATATGGTTAATACGCATATGGTATGAAATGTTGGTGGCGCATTTGGCAAGGTAATAGTGTTAATGGTTATGTGAATTGCTGAATTATATGAAACCTGGTGGAATTATGTTATGGCATAAAGGGTGATATGGCCACGTTGTTGGTTTTAATGGGTGATGGTTTCGATACATGGGTTGATTGATGGTGTTAATGAGGAACTCGTTGGCATGTACTGATGAATTAATGCATTGTGGGTGGAGGTGACGTGCATTTATTGCACGTCACCTTTACTCCTCTCGTTAATGGCCACCCTAGTCGGGATATTGTTCGATCTTGATGTTGTGGTTGTGCTATGAATTCTTAGCAGAGAAGAACTGTTCGACCAGCTCGCATTTTAAAGGAATTCGATTACAGGTATGTCTTTTTTTGTCCATTTGTGACTCTGCTTTGGTTATGAAATGATTAATGGCTTGGGTGTATTGGTTTGTGTTTTCCTTAAGTGTTGCAACTGTGTAAAATTGTGTTCTAGAAATGAATGGTTCTTCCTGCAATAATATTGAATTCGTAGAAGTTATTGGTCATCCTGGGTGGTAGCTCTTTGTTATCCTTGTTGGTTTAAGTGGAGGGTTTTTGTTTGGTCTTGGGTGGATAGATATCTTCATGAACTGTCACTAAATCTTGTCTCTGGCTTGTATGGGTTTAATGGTTGGAGACGTTCTGCGCCACTGTGTTCTGTTCACTAGGGCATTGGTTGATTTCACCACCAAAGGTCACGAAATGGGTTATCCTGTTCATAATCGGCCATGTCTTCACCTCTGTGCTACGGTTGTTTGATTGAAGAACACGAGGGTTATACCCTGCATGCGTTAAATAATGCTGTCAGGCTGAATGGGAGCCTCACCTTCTGTTATGACCCCCTTCCATCGATTGGTTTCATGTCCATGAATGGGTCATGGTTCTTCCTATGTATGCATCGTGGCCTTGGAGTTTTCACCATTACTAGGAATGGCTCTGCTCTCCCTGTGTTGGCTACGGGACAAACCTTATCCCTCCAATCTGAAGATTGATAGAGAGGATCGCCCCAGCCTATTGGTTTTACGACTTGGTTATTGTTGGATGGTGGTATAATTGTCGACTAATTTGAACACAGACTTGCCCAGTTGGCCGTGTGACAGTCATGTTGGTTGGTATATAGTCACTAACTATGTTATAACAGTGGTAAACCCTACATTTCCAATTGCACTTTCAAAGTACACAGTCACTCTCCTTATGTTAATAACTCAGTATTGTTAATGGAGAGGGCCTCTGCCCCAATTCAAATTGATGTGTGGGTATGCGTAGTTGCCACAACTTGTTAGGTTGATTGATTTTTTACAACAATGGAGAATTGTTTGGTTGATACACAGTCACTGGTATTTTCACTAACAATTATTTGGATGATTAGCTGGCATTGGTTACAAATGTTTGATGTTTCTCACACATGTCGCGTTGTGTGTATGGTTTTTTTTTTTAAATGAGATAATGGTCATGGTAACTGTGGTTTTATTTGGGGTCGAATGATTATTGAATCGGATGACTATAGAAAACATATCCACTGCATCCTTATTTTTGTTCGATTGTATCAGTTTGCACAGCATATTCGATTACGGTGTGACTAAATCGAAGCAATATTGTATTAAATCAATGGCTCGGCACAATGGGTTGAGTTATTGTTGTGACTGTGTGTTTGTTGTGTTAAGCAGAAATGTTGCATCATGGTGTTTTGTTGGTTGCGCGTTGTGTATAACATAGATAGTTTGGGGTTTTCACACTCAGGGATACTCACAGGGTTTTAAGCATGTTTTGTTGCAGCCCGATCATTTGTTGAGACAGGCTTGTTGTCGATACCTCGTTTGTTGGATAGGTGGCCCAGCTTTTTACAGTCACATTAGATTGGGCTTGCACAGTGATGGAGTTACACTTGCATGATTGAATTATTCGGCGCATATCTTGAGTTGGAATGGTGGTTTTTGTCTGTTTAATTGTCAATTCGGGTTTTGGCAATTTGATCTTGATTATTGGGTGACTGCCTATATATATAACGAATATCATTGCATTTGAAATGACAAACCCGATGGCAGTGATACTGTGACTTCATTGTTAATTTTGGAAACATAAATTGGAGTATATTTTTTGGTTGAAGTAATGTATGGGCAGTGATTGATTTTGATGGTTTACAGATTGGAAATGGGTATTGTTTGGAAATTGTTATAATATGCAAAGTATGTGAATGAAAGGAACAGGACCCCTTACAAATTGTGTGTAATACATATTGTCTTGTGTTGGCACTGTGTTCGATATTTAATTATGAACAGTGAACTAGTTAATTGCACAGAAATTGTTATTTGGTCATAATGATTGATGGTTGATGCATATTTTTTTGCAGAATGTTTTATGGATCACTTAATTAATTTCATGAACAATAATCGTCTTTATTCCCTTCCATGATTTCATTTTCCTCTAATTACACATCCCATCACCTTCCCATTTCATTTTTTTTCACTCCCTATTTTGAGATTGATTACAGTCAAGAGAAATTCGGTGTGAAAACAGTTGAAAGTGGCAGTGTCTTGTGTGGATTATAGTGATGTTTTATTGGTTTTCTTTGCAGTTGATTGTTGTTGTCACTGAGCAGTAACCATGTTCCTTTCCCCCCTCATTTCATCATGTTTCACTCTATACAAACCCCTCGCATATCCTAGAACCATTTTTCACCCCCTGCTCATTGATTAACAGTAAAACAATTTGTATGGAATGGATTGCATTAGTCTGATACATTGTCGAGCCAAATCTATTTCATATTTTTAAGAGTTGTCATGTATATTTATTTAAAATACTATTTTCTAATCAATCACGCATGCAGGATGAGTTTTTTCATTCGAGGTAGCCATGGCCGAGGAAATAGAGGTAGAGGTAATTGGAACCAAGGCCCAAGAAGGCCCAGGTTCTCCATACATTTTGATGTTGATTCACAAGAGCTCGGCCAATTGTTTCATGTCGGATTATTCAATTGGATTGGGTAGGGAATAGTCCAACCTAGGCCTGAAATGCCTCCTTTCCAAGCCCCGCAAGCCCCCAGTATCCTTGTACCTCCTCATGTCTCATTACAACCCAGGGTCCCTGAAAATGATGGATGGAAGGAGATTGTCCACCCGGCAGTCTTCCAACATCGTGGCTGGCCCAACTTGTCCTTACCTGATCCTCCGCCTATTAACCCCATTGTCCAAGTTGCCCCTGACCACTCACCATTGCAATACTCCCATGCTAGCAAGAGATTGAAAATTGAGGCCCACCATGCCCTTGATAAAGGAAAATCCAATGTTGCCCCTTCCTCACCCTCTAATGGCTCTGAAAAATCTGTGTCTTCCTAGATGCATTTGAGGGATGATTGTTCCCACGTGATCGTCGATATTAGGCCTAAAGGCTCTGCACAGCCAAAGTCAAATTCAGGAAAATCAAGAGGTGACAGCAGCAATCAAGGAAGGGTTGCATCGCATACTGGGAAATATGGTTTTTGAGTTTTTATTTTATCTATTGATTTATGACAGTTGATTTCAGGGATCTTTGGACAGCATGTTTTATTTTGGATATGAGTATTATTTTTGAAATAATTTCAAATTTCATGAGCTAAAATTGCCAAAAGTGAATATGTTGATGGAAGACACAAGGAGGTGGGTTTTCTTAACTAATGGTTATGTTATGATTGTTATGATTGTTATGAACTAAAGGGAGTCACAAGGGGTCCCACCTACTAGTTATTATTTAATTATGAACCTTATTATAATTATTACTCTTCCCCCTAACTAAAGTTAGTTGAGTCTTTTAATTAACTTAACTAATGAGTTGGTTCAACTACTTCAACCAATTCTAATTTGTTAAAAGAAAAAGGAAAGGGAGGAACAAGAGGAGGATAGAAGAAGAAGCATGCTAAGGTTTGCTCTTTGAGTTTATGTTGAGATAATTTAGTTTTCATTCATTCATTATTTATCACAAACCTAATTCTCTTTTATGATAGCAGGGTCTTATTGTAGACAACAATATTCAGGGATGAGTCACATCATTCAGACACTTGTTTTCCAAAGGTGTTGATCTATCTTTGATATTATGTGTAGACTTATTTGTTTGTGAATTAATTTTCATGGCTGACAAAGGCTATTGTGCATAGTCGAGTGGGAAACAATTTGTGGCAAGTTGATCCATCTTTTAGAGTTCAATTTTGGTTTTTTGTCAGAGGTCATTTTGTATGTTCCATCGGGGATGTCTAATTTTGACTTTGGTCCAAACTTTCTGCATGATATTTTGTAAGGAAAATGACTGTTTGGAGAATTTGAATGAAATAAATGATTGTTTTATGTCTCATCTGTCTTGATCATCGTTCTTAGTGACTTTTCTTCTATCTTTACATTTTTTTCAGCAACTAATATGTTCAGAAAATTACATAAAAAGTGAATTTTCAGCAAACTTTTTGTTGATAAAAAACTAGCCTAAGCACTTGTAATTAATACTTGTGAGTTAGGATGTTATTTTTTTTGGCTATAAACATAGGGTGATATTCTCGTCTATTTTTATTTAGCCAAGCAGAATCTGAAAATGTTTGAGTAAGATCATTTCATATCTTTTCCTTAACAAATTGTTGGGTTTTTTTTCCCTTGTGCATAAGGGTTTCCCAGGATAAATTCTTGTGTATCTTGTGCATGGTTATCTTCGTGTGATCTTGGTTATCTAATGCAGCTATTGTATATGGTTTATGCTTCAGTTATGCTTCTGCTAATGTGAAATGATAAAGAAAGTTAACGAAATCTGAAAAAGCATAAAATTCAACACATTTAACCTTTGAAACATATTTTTCTCTATAAAAACGGAGGACGGTTTTCATTTGAAAAGTTTGTTGAAGTATATAGATATTCAATATCAATGAATAGAAAATTGAGAGAGATTTAAAATTAATCACTTTGAAGAATCTTCCATCATCACTTAAAACGTTATTGAAACATTGAATGTTATGTCGGAGTCCACCGATATGTCCTTCAAGAAGTTGTGCACTTAGTTTCTTTAGAAGGACAAAGAGAAAATGCAATTCAATAGTAATAATCATAGTGAAGCATTCAAAATCACCCTTGCCAGTGACCAAATTTAAACTCAAAACAAAATAGAAGGATGGAGGAAAAAAACAAAGGATGAAAACATTTAAGTACAGGTAAATCCAATAAGGATGCGAAATTATTTTACCATCACAAATTTAGGTATAAGAGGAAATATCGTGGGATGCACAAAACAACCAAGGACGATGACTCAAGAAGAAACAAGCCAATGTTGTAGAGCACATAAATACAAATGTTATGCCTTGGTAACATTGCAAAAAGGTGTGAAGGGTGTCAACTCCTTGAGAATGATAAAAATCAATTAATAACAGTCCACTTCAAGGGGGAAACCTTCTTTTACAATATATTCAATGTACAAGATGAGATAAGATGATCCTAAGACTAGGTCTCATTGGTATATATATATACATATATTCAATGTACAAGATGAGATAAGATGATCCTAAGACTAGGTCTCATTGGTATATATATATATATATATATATATATATATATATAGGAGACAAAGGGTACAATTATAATGAAAGGGTGCAATGAAGAGTTCTAGTCAACCTACTATTATAACACTAAAAATGTAATATTTCAATATCTAAGGCTTAATAAGGGGTTTTATACTCAACATGGGTATTTTCCTAGGGCTTATCATGCCCATCCCATTCAAACAAGTGGTGTGCTCAACACTTGACTAACCGTGGATGTTTCTACATGAAGAATTCATCTTTCCATGTCGTCTCTTCCACTAGTTGGTCCTTCCATTTGACGAGGTAATTAGTAATTTCTCAATTTCATAGTCGCTTAATCCTTGTTTTCAAGGATTGATTTCCCATTCTTCATTAATCTCTGGTAAAATAGTTTGGAATGGGATATTGTCATCGATTACCTTATTTAAGCAAGAAACATGGAAGATTTGATGTATTGTGAAGATGGAAGCAACTCCAATCTGTAATCCATACTTCCAATCCTTTGCAACACCTTATAGGGGCAATAATATTTGGGTGTTAATTTATCATCCTTCTTTTGTTGCTTGAGGGGCATGTTTTTAAATGGTTGTAGCATCAAAAATACCCAATCCCCCACTTCAAATTCACTTTCACTGTGATGTTGGTTTGTTTGTTGTTTTATACTATTTTGTGCCATAACCAAGTTATCCTTCAATAGTTTGAGAACCTCTTGTTGGTTCCCTATGTGGTCCTCCACTTCTTGAACCTTTACAATCCCTTTCAAGGGAGATGTGATGGATGGAGGATGATATCTATAAAGTGCCAAAAATGGGGACATTTTTTATGAAGTATGGAATGATGTTTTATACCACCATTCTACCAAGAGAAACCACTTGACCCATTGTGTATGTTTATCACATGCAAAGCAACGAAGATGTCCTTCTAAACATTTATTCACAATCTCAGTTTGTTCATCGGATTGAGGATGGTAAGATGAGTTGTGAGCCAATTGAGTACCCAAACAAGAAAATAATTGAATCCAAAAAATTTCAATGAAAATTGGATCTCTATCATTTACAATAATCTTGGGAACTGCATGTATCTTTTGAATTGTTTCCATGAATATTGTGGGTATTGTACTTGCTTTAAAAGGATGAGAAAGAGAAAAAAAAATGGGAATACTTTGTCAGTCGATCCAGTACTACCATGATGACAATCTTTCCTTCATATTTGGGTAGACATGAAATAAAATCCATTGAAACTTCTTCCCAACGTTGACTTGGTATTGCTAATGGTTGTAGGAGACCTAGCATCTTGATTGTCTCTCCCTTATTTTGTTGGCAGACCACACATTCAGACACAAAAATTTGAACATCAGTTTTAAGACCTTCCCAGAAAAAATCATTCTTGATCCTATGGTAAGTTTTCAATAACCTCGAATGTCCTCCTATAGGAGAAGTGTGCAATTCTAAAAGGACCTTATGTTTGAGTTGGGAATTCTTACATAAATATAGGCGATCATGATACCATAGAAAATCATTCTTCCATATTAATTTATCTAATGCACTAGGATCCTCTTGTAGTTGTTGAATGATCTTGCATACATCTTTATCTTACTTCCATTCTCTCTTTGTTTCTTCCACCCAATTAGGTTGCGGAATAGAAATAGCACATGGTGAACCCTCTATTTCCTCTTCTTTACTTGAAGGTGTTTATGCCACAATATTATGTTTTAGTTTTTTGTAGGTAATTTCAAAGTCATAACCTAGCATATTTGTAACCCATTTTTGTTGCTCTTCTAAAGATAATCGTTGGTCCAAGAAGTACTTCAAACTATCATGATCTTTCTTACTTTGAAGTGTCCTCCTATTAGGTAAAAGTGTCATTTATTAAATGCATGTAGTATGGCCAACATTTATTTTTCATAAATGGGTTTGGATAAGTTTCTTCCTTTAAGTTGGATGCTTTCAAAGGCAACGGGCCTTCCTTATTGCATTAAAAATGCATCAATGCTATGGCCTGAGGCATCACACTCCACAATAAAAAAAATTGTGAAGTCAAGTGTGGTCGGGACATCAATTATACACACATCCTCCTTAAGTTTTTCAAAAGATTTGGTTGTTTCTTGAGTCCAAGAAAATGATTCATTCTTTATTAATGTTGTTAGAGGTGTTTTTATTTGACCATGGATCTTGACAAACTTGCGATAATAGCCTAACAATCTTAAGAACCCTCTAACTTTCTTCAAGGATTTGAGAATTGGTCATTCTCTCGTAGCTTTAATTTTGTTAGGGTCCACTTATACACCTTCATGAGATACAATATGATCCAAATATTCCACTTCTTGAACCCCAAAGGCACACTTGGAAGGCTTTGCATGAAATTGCTTTTCTTCCAATAATTGTAATACTATGTCAACATGTTGTACATGCTCTTCCCAAGATTTGTTGTAGATTAGTATGTCATCAAAAAATATTAACACAAATTTTCCAATGAAGGGTTTGAAAATAGAATTCATCAAGATTTGAAATGTTAAACGTGCATCAATAAGTCCAAGTGGAATAAACAAAAGACGTATTATAAATGTTCTACATTTTTACCCTTTTTTGGGCATTTTTTCCGACGGATTTTGTCAAAAATCTGGCCAGAAATTTAGAAAAATAGTTGGAATTGCATATTTCAATGGTTGAGATTGCATATAATGGGTGCCCTAGGGGTTTTTTAGGGTTCTGAATCAATTTATGCATTCAAAAATACAATTTGAGCACTGTAAATTGTGATTTCACCAACAATCGCGTTGTCGGATTCCAGTGATAGTTGCCAGAAAAAGTTTAAAATGTAGAATGTTTAGACTACACCTAACCAAAAACTCATAATGGCCTTCATGTGTTCTAAACAATTTTTTGGGAATGTCTTCTTGCCTCATTCTGATTTGATGATATATGGAATGAAAATCCAACTTTGTAAAGAAAATTGATCCATTCAATTCATATAATAATTCATCAACGATGGGAATAGGAAACTTATATTTGATGGTCAATTTGTTGAGATATATATGCCATAATCTGGACGCATAGTCTATAATCTGGATACATTTGCCATGAACCATCATTTTTCGTAACCATCACTACTACTGAAGACAAATAACTTTGGCTGGGATGAATAATGTGGGCCTCTAACATCTATTGGATCATATGCTCAATCTCACTCTTATGTGCATATGGATACCTATAAGGCCTAATTTTAGGTGGTACACATCTTGGTTGCAAATGAATAGCATGGTCATGATCTCGAGTAGGTGGAAGATGCTTAAGCATCTCTCCAAATACCTTGGAATGATCGTTGATAACTACTGGAGATCCATTGGAGCAAAGGATGTAGATGCTTGAACATTTAGTAAGCACAATTGTGCAATTACACCACAATGTCCCTATTTGAGTAATTTTGTCATGCTATTAGAGCTTATCACCATAAAGGGTTTCCCTTGGATACCTCTAAGCTCAAATTCTTTTCCTTTTGAGGAAAATCTTGAAAATTAAGGGCCATTATTCCCAATGATTGTAACCATTGGACCCCTAATACAACATCAGTACCACCCATTTGGATGGAAATCATGGAACTGTCCAATAAATACTCCCCCATATTGAGCTTAATATTATGGCTCTTCCCTGAGCAATTTATGGCACCTCCATCTGCAATCATTACTTGAAACTTTGGTGTTGGAAATACAAAACAATTGAGACTTTTTGCTAATTTGTAATTGATGAAGTTATGGGTACTACCATAATCAATCAAAATTGTTACCTTTTTTCTTTTTGATATATCATTCTATCTCGAGGGTTTGTGGAGTATTGATGTCGGCCAATGTATGACAAGATATCGTTGGAGTAGTCTCTTCTATATCTAGATCTTGTGAGGGTTCCAATTCTTGATCTTCTTCCTCTTCGTGGGAATCTATGTTGAATAATTTCTTAGCACCGTATTTATGCCCCTTATTATACTTGTAGCCATATTTTTTTCCACTTTCCTTGTCATATTGAAAGTTTGCTTTAGGTATTTAGGTTCGAAGAGTCACACCTCATGTTGAATGTTCTCTTTCAAAGTGCCCATAAAGAGATCTAACAAATTATTCTATGGATTGTTCTTTACCCTGAGACTAAGCTTTTGGAATTGTTGAATGTGCTATATAATTGGACCTTTTTGCCAAAGATTTATCAATTGACTAAAGAATGTATTGCTCTTAATATCCCCATAATGTGCTATCAATTCATCCGTAAAAATGGACCAAGAGGTAATATAATATATATTTTTTCACAAAGCCATTGATACCAAACAAATTAATCATTTTCTAAATACAAAGATGCAATAGTTACATTTTGTAAGCTTGGCACTTGGTGTAGATCAAAGAATTGTTCCAACTAGAATATACATGTTATAATATCTTTACCATCAAACTTCCTCATGTCGATCTTCAGAATGAAGTAGTTCATTGGTGCCACATTGAAACCTCGATGATGTGGATCTTGGAGTGATGAATTATTCTAAGATTCAGTATTTGTGCTCTCCAATTGTGATAAAATACTCCCCACATGTGATTGAGTCTCAAAACCATTGTTCTTCTTATTTTGATGACTTCCTTGGATCTCCATATCCCTATTAGGGATCCTCTATAAGAGAATGGTTTCTATGGACTTCAGGTTTTTTGTATTTTTGTATTTCTCCATTATTTTCATTCATGAATTTTTGTATTTCTTCTTTATTTTGATCCAACTTATTTTCCATTTGTTCTATCTTTTCCATCTCTTGAATTTTTGTTTGTGTGTTTACCACCTCATTACTTGTATTGACCTAGCACTCAAATCATTAAGTTGTTCCTCCAATTTGGATAGCTTGTTATGTATCTCTTCATTTTCTTCATGAGTTATAGATTAGATTTCTAGAGGTTTAATTGGTGTTGAAATTTTTTTTCGGAGCCATGTGGGATAACAATAATAATACTCATTTATTTTCTCTTTATCACAAATTTTGAATCACCAAAAATATATCTTCCAATAAAAAGTTATGTCAATTGTAAGTTACGTACCTTTCAAACCCTAATTTTGGATATTCTCTGGATGGTTGACCTTTGTCCTGATATATCTTTGAAATTTAAATCCTTTTGAGTCTAAAATTTTAGTTGGTAGTACTCTGATATGGCTTCTTAAACTCCTGAAAATTTATGTTTGAACCTTCACTGATAAAAAGTTATAGAAAAATTACCAAAATGACTTGTTTAAGAGTAATTTCATGATTAGTAAACAAGTCCAGTGTCCACAAGATATATTTCATAAATTGTAATGATTCAAAATATTAATAAAAATCCATATATAATTTGTTGTCTCCTCAAGATCCTGAAAATTGGAGTCTGAAACTTTACTGAAAATTTTTTATAGAGAATAAAAAGATGACTCATTTGAGACTAATTTCAGGGCTAATCATAAACCTAACTTCCACAAAAGATATCTCTGAAACTATAACGACCCGGAATCTAAAATGTGGACCAAATATAATTCACTATGTCTCCTCGGTCTTCTCAAAATTCCATTGTTTGAATCATTCTAGAAAAAAAATAAGTTATAKCAAAAATTCCAAGATGTCTCGGTTGAAGGAGAAAAACCCTAGGATTGTATGCTCTGGTACCAAATGTTATGAACCAATGCCTTGAAAATGATAAAAATCATCGAATAACAACCCACTTCAAGGGAGAAACCTCCTTTTACAATATATTCAATGTAGATAAGATGATCCTAAGACTAGGTCTCCTTGGTATATATAGGAAACAAATAGTACAATTATAATGAAAGGGTACAATGAACRRCTAGCTGRCCTACTAATATAACACTAAAGATATAATAATTCAATATATAGGATTAATAAGGGGTATAACACTAAAAATATAGTAATTCAATATATAGGATTAATAAGGGGTTTTATACTTAACATGGTGCTTTGTCTAGGGCTTAATAAAAACATTGATGTTTATGAATGTTCTGTAAATTAATGTATGAAATAAAAAATTTATTTATGTTAGTAAAATTACAAAATACATTCTACACTTGGATGTTATAAAGGTGGTTTGTAGTTGACAAGAGTAGTGATGAGATAGCATCAAGAGTGAAGGAGAAGGGCATATATGGGCTAGTTGATGATGAGGTGGCAAAGTCACATGCTTTGTTGGCCAGTGATTGGAGAAACAACAATTCTCTTTGGCATTGGACATATAGATGTTTAAATTTTGAATATATTTCCTTATTGACAAAGATTAAAATGGTGTTTGATTTCCCAGAAATTCAAAAGGAGGATGATACTTGTGAAACATGCTTAACAGGTAAACAATACATGTTGGCATTTGAAGAAAAAGTATGGAGAGCAAAGGCAGTGCTTAAACTAGTCCATGTTGATATATGTAGGTTAACGAGTACAATTTCAATACTTCTTGTTGAGTATTTCTTTGTATTTCAATACCAAGATCCTCCAAACAAAAAATTGAGAAGAGGTTTATTCTAATGAGTATACTAATTTTGCACAAGTGAGCATTCAACGACAATTCATTACTCTTCACACTCCCCAACAAAATGGTGTTGTCAAACAAAAGAATCAATCCCCTACCAAAGTTGTGCAAGATGTTGCTCTAGAGGAGACATGGTTAAGCAGAATGACACAAGTTAGTGATTTTAGGATTTTTTGTTCAATTTCTTATGTATTAATTCTAGGACGAGGACTAAATGAGATGCCAAGTGCATTAAATTGATGTTTAATGAATATACTGAACAACATAAGGCTTGCAAGTGGCAAACATTTTACTAATAAAGTCATGTTCAGTAGAGATGTAACAGCTCATATTAAAAATCAAATCTAAAATTGATAATAATGATTGTCGTAAGCTCGAAAACTTGGCCAAGTTGCATGACAAGAAGGGACTAGAGGAATGGGAAACTATCAAGAATTGATGCGTGGAGAGCATAACGATAAGGAGGCTTAAAATGTTCCAAATCAAGCAAAAGGCAATGCTCATTTCGAAGGAAGAAAAAAGAAAAATAATCAAGTGTTACTATAGATATTTGGAGGATATGTAGTTGGAATAAGTTCCTAAACAGTGAGAAGAATGACCAAGTGAGACACATAAAAGAGAGGGTAAGCAACATGTTTATTTTTCTCTAGTTGTTGATATTGAAAAATATGATGAGTAAAAAAACTTCAAGAAGGGTGAAGGCAGAGATGCTTCAACATAGAACCAAGTGTTGCTTCTACAGTCAAGCAAAACCAAAGGCATCGTGTTGTTGTGCTACCTAAAGAAAACCGAGGCACTATGAGGCTGCCAACTAAGGTTTGTCTTTGACCTTGAGATTGACTCTAAGTTTCAATCTCCAAAATTGTTCTTTGTTGTTTTTAGGACAGCAAACAGTTTAGTAACTTTCTGCCCATAGTTTTTGTGGTTAAGTGTTCTTTGAGGTGCTCTTGCAAGTGTTTTTGTAACCCAATGTTATCACATGCAATATAACTCAAAACAAGTAACACTCCTCTACTCTTTACAACACAAATAAGCTGATCTACACTCTAAACATGCATGAAAATAAGACACGGGTATTTTTGGTCAACATGACCCTGGATAAAACCCCTCGGGGAAAAACCAATTTGGAATGGAAGTATATATAAGTGGTGTCTAAAGCATGAGATACAACAAGAAATACAATATGATGGAACATGTATATAAAGCAAGCTCCTCTCGAGACTTGCCAAAGGAACCAAAAAGAAATGTGCCTAAACTTAGTGTGCCTCTTCCCCTTGTTGCTATATCCCATTGAAGTGATGTGCCCTTGACCTTGGTTGCTCTGAAGAATACTCTCTTGCACACAAATGTGCTCTTGTGTCCTACCTCTCCACTAAAACAAACATATCTGCAATCCCTCAATTCTAGCTTCTCTCTGCTAGGTGTGTGCCCTCCTACTATAGTGTGCCCTCCTCCAAGCAAGTATGAACACCACTAAATAATAGGGTCCCAAGCTCCCATAGCTCCTCCATGAATAGAATTGCCCAAGCTCCCATAGCTCCTCCATGAATAGAATTGCCCAAGCTTCCCTCTTCCAATGCCTCCAACCTCATCCTCATGCTCCTCCTCAAACTCCCCAAGTGAACATAAGAGTGAATAAACCTCCAACGGCCCATTGCGCCCTCCTTGAGCAATCCATAAGGAAACCTAAATGTGGGTGGCTGTGATCATCTCAAGCCATTCCTAATCAATGGTTGAGATCATCCCACAATAATCTCAACTCAAAACCCACTTTGTGTTAAGTTCCCTAAGTTCACTTTATGTCTCCTAATTCACCCACAAAGTGAATTAATAGTCACTTTAGGCTAAAATGACCAAATTTCACTTTTGACTTAAATCTTCTAAGTCAAAGTGAAATTAGACATAAAGTACAAGGTACAATGGTACCAACATCTCCCTCTTGTGGTTAGAGGCTCAAAACCACAAGCGAACCACTTCCCGAGGTACACCAAAACTCAACACTCCCTCTTACCAAGGAAAGTGTTTCTCACCAATCAATCTCGTCACGGCTATGGACTTCCTTGCCTCCTAGAAAGGCCTAGGTGAGTATGGTTGTACCCTCTCATCAAAGTGATCTCTATCTTTGATCTACTCGACCTATCCTGACATTGATCTGCTCAACCTGCCCTGACATTTATCTGTCGACCTGATCTCTATATGGAAGTCCATCTCCACCCACCTGAGATCACCTAGATCTTGGCATCTCACAAAAGATCTCTCCCTCAGCATCTCACCAAAGGTCTCTAGGTCTTTGCATCTCACTAAGATCCTCTCCTCACTAATATCCGGTCTCTCACCAAGGTCCTCTACTCATGGCATGCAAATGAGTCACGGCTCTTGGTATTTCACCAAGAGTCTCTAGGTCTTGGCATCTCACCAAGATCCTCAACCTTGGTCTCTCACCAAGGATTTCTACCTCCTTGCATCTCGCCAACAGTCAATATTATTGGCATCTCACCAAGATCCTCAACTTGGCCTCTCACCAAGTGACTTCCACCTGAAGTGGATAATGAACCTGATCTGCTTGTCTTCGTAGTCAAGTGAGGCTCAAGTCTCTGTGGTGCCCTGCTTCTCCTCCTCATCAATATTTGATGCTCTAAAGCCCCTACACCAACCCTCTGTCTCAACAACTCTGAAATTGAAGTTGTCTCGATGGACCAGTCACTCATGAAGATGGTGTCCTCGAAAACTGAGTATGAGCTCCCTCTGAATCAATACTCTGAGTTAGTAGTTCCTCCTCAACTTTGTCTCCCCGCCTACCACTGGATGGTGTACCAACTAGCGAACAACTGATGAATGCACACTCCCTCGCAAACTGAGCATCGAACTCCTCCTCCTTTGTTGTCGTTGTAGTACCATCTCGTTGCTTCTTCTTCTTCTTCTTCTTCTTCTTCTTCCTCTTGGGACACTGTCCAGCATAGTGCCCTATTTCACCACAAGCAAAACATATCACTTTGCTTATGTCCTTCTTTTTCCCACTGCCACTCTCTTGTGGCTAGGTCCCTCCCTTGGGACCCTATCTCACACCCTCTCTGATCTTCTTCTTTCCCTTTAACCAAAGAGCAAGATCCTCATCCCCATGTTGTTAACCTAAAGACCCAGAGCTACACCTCAACTCCTCCTGTACGAAATCGTCCCAAAGTCTCTCCCAAGTAGGCATGACCTCCTGGGCAACAATGCCTCGTACAAATGAACCCCAAGGTTTGGAAAAGTTGTTCAAAGTTGTCATCACCATAAAGTCCAGATCCACAATCGCTTCGACCGCTGCTAACTCATCTCTGATCTGAGTGAATCTTCCTAGGTATGATGTGACCGACTCGAAATCGAGCATCTGAATGCTCCTGAGCTTATCCTGCAGAACCATCTTCCAATTCTGGTTTGGACTCTGGTAAAGCATGCACAAGGATGCCCATATCTCAAATGCATAGTCTTTACCAATCAAATGGGGTATGATGTAGTCCCTCACCGCATCACAAATAGTCCTCTTCGCCTTGTGTTTTCTTTCTGAAATCTGCATCTAACAATGGTGAAGGAGCAGGTGTTGGAGGAATCACCACGGGAGCTTGAACTATATCCCATAGTTCAAGATCCTCCAAGACGAAAGTGATCCCGGTCTTCCAAGGGGACCAGTTGCTAGCTTCGTCTAGCCTATCCTCCATGCTCATCTGGGACACTGACATGGTTGTCCACCAAAGCTCACACTGATGTTCACACTAATGCGAAAACTGCATAAGAACTCAACCTCACCACTTGACACACAAGTGAAAGCAAGGTTGTCCAAATGTGTCCACAAAATAGTCCTACAATTGTCCAACAAATCTGCCCACAAGTTGTCCACTAACTCTGCCAACAAGTTGTCCAAAATCTGCCAACAAGTTGTCACAAAACTGCCCACAAAATGCTCTAGAAATCAACAAGTGTTCGCCAACAAGGCTCTGATACCATGAAGAAAATTAAAGTATTATGAGGCTGCCAACTAAGGTCTTCCTTTGACCTTGAGATTGGCTCTAAGTTTCAATCTCCAAAACTGTCATTTGTTGTTTTTAGGACAACAGACAGTTTAGTAACTTTCTGCCCATAGTTTTTGTGGTTAAGTGTTCTTTGAGGTGCCCTTGCAAGTGTTTTCATAACCCAATGTTAGCACATGCAATATAACTCAAAACAAGTAACACTCATCTACTCTTTACAACAAAAATAAGTTGATCTACACTCTAAGCATGCATGAAAATAGAACACATGTATTTTTAGTCAACATGACCCTAGATATCCCCCCCTCGAGGGGAAAACCAGTTTGGAATAGAAGTATAAATAAGTGGTGTTTAAAGCATGAGATACAACAAGAAATACAATATGATAGAAACTGTATACAAAGCAAGCTCCTCTCAAGACTTGCCAAAGGAACCAAGAAGAAATGTGCCCAAGCTTAGTGCGCATCTTCCCCTTGTTGCTCTATCCCATTGAAGTGGTGTGCCCTTGACCTTGGTTGCTCTGAAGAAGAATCCCTTGCACACAAATGTGCTCTTGTGTGCTACCTCTCCACTGAAACAAACAGATCTACAATCCCTCAAGTCTAGCTCCTCCCTGCTAGGTCAGTGTCCTCCTCCAAGCAAGTATGAACCCCTGTTAAAATTAGGGTAAAGATGCAGAACAATAGTATATTTTTAATTTCAGTGAACAGAACAGTTAGATCTAGATCAACAGACTTAGAACACTTAGTATCTAGATCTAAGAGAGACAACAATAAACTTAGTAAGATTAGATCTGCAGATCAGAAATAAAAACTCAGATCTAATAATTAATACTCAAGGCTAACTAGATCAAACAGTATTGAAGTCAAAAACAAATCCAGATCTGAAAGAGATGAGCAGACAGCTAACCTGGTACAGCAGCCTTACCTCTGAAGAAAGAACAATAACCATAGGAGATGATGAACCTTTTAGTATGCTCAGACAAAGGTTCAGTTCATAGATCCACCTTATAGGTTGGATCTCTTTGCCAATAGATGAAGGAATTTTCTTGCCACAAAAAGATAGAACTAGAAGCCCTCACAGGAGCAAACCCTCAACCAATAAAAGTTATAAAAACCTTACACAAGAAGACTGTGTATAAACTTGATTTCAGCAGGAGATAGGAGGTCGTACCCTAGGGTTTTAACACAGCAAAGAGGTTGACTGCATTCATCACACAACAGGAATAGTAGGCCGTTGATTTGCCACTCCAGATAGCAAACAAAGGATGGCTGCAACCCTAGACACTCCAGACAGCAGAAAGGAGGAGGCCGCAACTAGAAGGTACCTCACTCAACAGTGTAAAGGGTAGCACCCTATGCATATATCACAATAAGAAGGGCCGCACCCTAGAGACCTCACACAA
>ML789184.1:215907-227029 GCA_009831015.1 Picea engelmannii
TGGGGGCCCTCACAAGGGTCTTATGCCATGGCACTGACTGTTTGGTCCCTGACCAAGTACCCCAGGAGTGCACTGGGGGCCCTAGATCTCGTCTAGGGTCTTAGCCATCCTCCAAGAGAATGGCTCTTGCAACTGCTTATAAATTTAACTTAGGGTCCCAAGCTCCCACATGAATAGAAGTGCCCAAGATGCTCTCTTCCAATGCCTCCAACCTCATCCTCATGCTCATGCTCCTCCTCAAACTCTCCAAGTGATCATAAGAGTGAATGAGCCTCCAAAGGCCCCTTGCACCCTCCTTGAGCAATCCATAAAGAAACCTAAATGTGGATGGTTAGGATCATCCCAAGCCATCCCTTATCAATGGTTGAGATCATCCCACAATAATCTCAACTCAAAACCCACTTTGGGTTAAGTTCCCTGAGTTCACTTTATGTCTCTTAATTCACCCACAAAGTGAATTAATAGTCACTTTAGGCTAAAATGACCAAATTTCACTTTTAACTTAAATCTCCCAAGTCAAAGTGAAATTAGACATAAAGTACAAGGCACAAGGGTACCAACATCTCCCTCTTGTGGTTACAGGCTCAAAACCACAAGGGAACCACTTCACGAGGTACACCAAAACTCAATACTACCAAGATGTGAAAGAGGTTTGTTCAGTGGAAAACCAGACCGACCTGTGGGATGAGAATCAATGTTCAATGAAGAATCTAGTGCCTTTGTTAATGGTGCAAAGTCTGGTCTTCCATTGAACTCTGTTATATCAACCATGTCAGTTATATATGTAATGCAATTCATTTCTAGTTGATTGGTAGAACTACTCAAAAGTGGGCTACAAACATGTTTTAAAGCTTGTTTGGTCCAGATATGTTGGTTTTGTTCGAGAACAAACAACTATGTTTAATGTCACCATTAAATGAGGATGTGAAAAGTAAATTCATTGTGATGGTCATATCTAGTATTTTTAGGTATTTTTTATTTGGAAAACTTTATATTACAAAGTTATGTGATTTTGATGTAATAAAGTTGATGACAAATTAAATCATGTTAGATGTTCAAGGTTGTGAGTTGGGGGCTACACAAAGTACACATAATGTCAGTTTCCCACATCTACGTATTATGAAATTATATTGAAATAATATTGTTCAATCATCACTTTCTTCTGCACTTGTGTTATCTACCATTGGTTCCACATCTATGTATACTACTGCATGATCAGATTTAGTTTAGTTATTGGTTATAACACAATACATAGCTTCATCAAATTGATTTAGTTTATTCCCATAAGACTTTATTTTGACATAACAATCAGATTTAGTTTAGTTATTGGTTATAATACAATACATAGCTTCATCAAATTGATTTAGTTTGCTCTCATGAGACTTTATTTAGGCATAACAACATTCTATAGGGAAGCAGCCTCTGTATATACTCAAAAGTTATTAAAATGCATAACAAAATAAACATCTTGCTCAATGTACAGTTTCAGGAAATTGTTGCCAATATTGCTTAAATGGATAATAATGACAGAAGATCAATGCTCGTCAAATATAATGCAATACTTAAAATAATCATTAAAAGAATTCTAGATGGAGGTTTATGCTGACACAGTTTAAACTTATTTTGAATGCTTGTAAACGAAATTCTCACATCTAATTGAGGGCACGTTACCAAAATACCCCATCGTCCATTCAAGAATTCCTCTACACGACCCTAATAAAGGGAGTTGATCCTGATATGTGAGTCCAGACAGTGGCCACTAGTTCAATTTCTGAGGTCACATCACTTCAAAATGCAATAGTAATTACTCAGCCATGTCTACCATTGCTGAAATCGTATTTAATTCATACTTGCACTTTGTGACTTCCATCTTGGAATTTTCCCTTTATCAGAATGATATCATCTGTAAAGTCACAACAAAACAGATTCTCAACACAACAAATTCAGATTCAATCAATTATCACCTTCAGCCACAGTGGCCAGTGAGATTGTATGCTCTGTCGAAAGTGAGATTGTATGCTCTGTCGAAATCATCTTTCCATTTACCTTCAAAACCTCTGGGTGCATGGCAGGACAGATAATGTTTGCAAGTATCTCTAAGTGATTTGAAGTTTGAACCTTATTCTAAGATTTTAGATCATTACCATGCCACTGGGCGGCAACCAAGCCAACTGAATCAACCTCTTCAAAATATGTTTAACCTCTTCACACTATGCTCGATCAACTAGTACTGAAAATTATCACTGCCACAGTATACAACAAACATTTATCGGAACATCTAAGGTACAAAGTCTAAAGCGCATTATCTAGGCCAGACCCAATGTCCAAAAAAAACCATTTTTCCCCATGTGCTATGTTATTCCCAATGAAACGCTTAACTTGACAAGATCTGAAATCTTGCAAAGAATTGTCTTACATTCAAAACAAGATCCATAAGGGATTCATTTTATCTCAATATTCTCTTACAGAATTGAATCACTCAATGAATCTGATCTTAATCCACTTTTGATCATGAGACTCTATTATGCAATTGATCCCCTATTATGCCAGTTGTTTATTTCCTTGGAGAAATTCCTAAACAGGTATTCCAGATGGATCTTATATTCCCAAACAAATGTGAGATAGCCATGTGAACAGCAACCTGAACAATAGAACATTCACCTTAAAATAAACCAAATAATTCTTACAAGCCTTTCAGAAACCCTTATATTTCAATGAGTGACATAGAAAAACATGATTTTAATTTGTTCCCAGGCCATACCTCCAACAAGGATATTTACTGAGGATGATGTTGTAAAAGGGAATGGCATAGCTTCCCGCAGGAACACTTTGCATGAAAAATCTTTAAAGAAGCAGCACTTCTGATTAAAAATTAAAAGGAAAATGTCAGTCTTGAACTGCATAGTAATAAAGGTATACAAAGGTCTTGAGTTTTCATACCTACCTGAAAAGCAAAGATGCATGTTCTTTTCAATAAACATTTAAGAGCAACCTTACTTTGATCCCCTTCCAAGACTTAACGACCATCTGTTACTAGCATTTGCATAAGAGCAGTCGCAACCATGCTCCTAGATATATCCAATGCTGGGTTTCTTATCTTTTCTGTCAGCAAAGAAGTCACCATTGAGCGCAATTCTTTAATAAGAACAGAAATGCGTGCAGGGGAATCAAATTCCAGCCAGTTATCTAACATGATCGTTTGTTTCTCATGTTTTATCTTAACTTCACCTCCAAAAAGTAGCAGCCCATATGCAGGTACCATAGTACAATTCTTAATAAAGATCTTTGATGTTTTCACTTTCTCCGTAAAAACAAGAAATGAGCTCTCGAAAGAACCCACAGAGAAGTTCACACTTGAGGGATGCAAAAATACCCTCCCATCAGACTCTGTGAAAAAGCGCAGCTCATTAGCTGATGCTACTTTGGCAACAGTTCCACCCTCTGTTTGTATATATTTTTTCTCAGGATGACGTACACGGACAATATTTGGATAAAATCCTGCACAAATGACAGATTTAACAACCCGAACATTGTATGAATTTACATTCAAATCATTTAGGAGACAGCTTGAATCTCTTTTTCCTGGCCATGAACAGAAACCAATATCTGCAAGCATTTTCAGGTAGTCAGTTCGGCTAGCTTCCATTTGAACAAGAGATTCCCTTGACAGGAAATTTGCATTACAATATTCAACTTCTGGCTTCCAACCATCTCGTCGGGCAACATTCCATCCCTCATAAGCAGAAACAATGGCCATATGATCACTCTTACTACTGCCTGCAAAATTAAGGCGTGCAGCATTGGCTTCTTCACGCTTATCTAATGGAGATAAAAAAGGAGAGCGACCACTTAGAGCTGCAGCAATCGTCAGAATAGGATTAAGACATTTCAATATGCAACCAAATATCAGCATCTTTCCGACAGGAGCATCAACAGGCATTTGTGCAAGATATCGCCCAAGAGGTGTCATGCACTCTTGGTCATCCAAAGCACTAATACACATCAGGCCACTCACTGATGCCCTTATGACCTCGGGGCTTGGAGAAGTGAGCATTCTCTGTGTTGTATCTTGAAGTGGGCCACCAAGAAAAGCTTTTACCTGCAGTTCCCTTTGCATTCAGAATCCAGATCAATAGAAAGAATGATATAAACAGTAAATATTTTCTTACCCAGTGACCACTACAATCTTGTACAATCAGTTATAAACTGACCTTCAAGCATAGCCTGTCAAGAGAAACGCGCAAAATTTCAGGAATTTGCTGTTCTGCAAGTTGCTGAAACTGTCGCCTGCTGTAAAACCGGAAGCAACATCCAGGTTGAACTCTACCAGCTCGTCCACGCCTTTGTTTTGCACTGGCTTTAGATATCCATGTTTCCTGAAGGCATGACAGACCTTTGGTATGGTCATAACTCATTTCTTTATGACGTCCCGTATCAATAACATATCTGTGGTGCACACCCACAAAACAATATTGGACAATGTAATGAAACTTTTCTATAATGATATATTGAATGAAAGAGTTGCAACACTTACATGACATCATCAATAGTGATACTAGTCTCAGCAATGTTTGTTGCCAATATAATTTTTCTATGGCCTTCAGGAGGTTTCTGAAATACACGGCGCTGCTCCTCACCAGACATGGAACCATGCAAAGTTAACACCCAAATACCTATACCACTAAGACAACTCGACGACCTAAGGCGGCTCTGTAATCTATGGATCTCGGCTATGCCAGGTAAGAAAATAAGCACTGCACCTGTTGTCCCAAAATGTAGTGTGTTCGATATAAGAGAATTTTCACTTTTGGATTCTGAACCCGAGAAATGCCCCAACTTCTGCGAGTCTTGTGAACCCTGCTGAGTGATTAAAAATATGACAGCTTCAATCAAGTCGTAATTTACAATGCTCTGATCCAACAAGGTTAATGTCTGAAGAGTTGTTTGACTGTAATGACTTGTGGATTGTATGTTGTTTTTATCATCATCTTCAATCCAGGTTTCCCAACTATCAGGTTCCTTTTCTCTAATGGAATTTTCTTCATGAAACATTTCAG
Source organism: Picea engelmannii (assembly GCA_009831015.1). Classification (NCBI taxonomy): domain Eukaryota; kingdom Viridiplantae; phylum Streptophyta; class Pinopsida; order Pinales; family Pinaceae; genus Picea; species Picea engelmannii. The sequence goes on from ML789184.1 coordinate 220,965, forward strand.
TGCCCCGATTTTTATTTCTGTAAGGAGAGTTACGACCTATCTTGTAACCGGTATGTTCCAAGACATCTTCTAAGTACACCTCTTGGACAGGGAAGGTAAATCCAGGAATGTTGACAATGGCAATTTCATTTTCCAGGTTTTGCTTGAAATAGCAAGCAAAGAACTCAGCTTCCACTGTTGCTGACATTAAAATTAGACGAAGTTTACTCTGAGCTCTGCACAATAAGCAACAAAGCAAAAAGGTCATCTATAGAACGTCATAAATTCACCATTAATGAGATACTATGATTTGATCACAATAGCATCAAATTTTGATAGTGCCTGAAGACATAAGGAATTCTCTAAATAGGAAAGCATTTACTGATATACCTACAGATAAAATAAGCACAAGGAACCATAATTAAAAACCAACAATACTTCATAACCCCATTTGTTGATGTCATGCATGTCCCGCCTTTACTAACAAATCGCATTCACAGTATTGATCTTTGTCACAATTATCGTGTGACTCTTACATGGGATCTAGAAAGAATAATGAGCAATCTGTATAGTAGAGTGAAACTAGACTGGTTGTTCTGTGTAAAATGTGAACTTTCACACTAATTGATATTTAAGTGCAGTGTTAATGACTAATATATTAGTTTTATGCAAGGAAGTTATAATTATATTACTGGAATATTCTTAGTGTAATATTAAATTAATCTCAGTTTGACATTAAAACTATAAATTGAAAATCAGAAGAATAATGGCAATTAAATACCAAAATATAATTATAAATATTATATATGAGAACAATATCTAACAACAATATTTTGTTGCAATGAAATTTTCTGGAAATAAACTGTGTTGGAGTTTAAAAACTTCCAACATTACGAGTCGACACCCCACCAATCATAAGGGGATCCAACACAAAACTTATTGAAATTTAGAAAAGAGTGGGCCCTTACACCAACATAAATAAGATACGAAAAAACTAACCTTTAGGAATTAATTGAGAAATATAATATAATATTAAAGAGGGGGGACTTGGTCAAGACTCAAATCACCATAATAAAAAGTATTACTTATTTACATTAAACAAATAATATTAATGGAAATGATAATGGGAAACTAAAAAAGTACGATTTGGATGAATTAAAAAATCAAGATAAAAAGAAAGTACAAATTAATATAAATTAATTAAAGTATAAATTAATATAAATAAAATAATATTAAAATAACAGGAAAGGAAATGGGTTAATTAAAGGAGAAATTAAGATAGGGTCAAAAATAAATAATGAAGAAGATTTCAACAAAGGAGCATGTAAATTTAGATAAACAAAAGCCCGGTGGGTTAGCTCAAGTGGATGAGTGCCATTATTTGCTCGAATGAGGTTCCAGGGTCGAATCCCTGGCCAGGAGCCTGTTTAGGGCCTCACTTGATGTTCCCACCGGGTTAAATCCATAATCAGGCCGAACGGTTTACCCCGTTTACCATCCACGAAATGTGGGGAAGAACTCAGGGGTTTCCCGTGCTGTATTCCCAAGAAAAAAAAAATTAGATAAACAAAAGGAATTAAAATTAAAATTGACTAAAAGAATACCACTTATAGGATAGAGGTAAAATGATTTAATAGGAATAAAAACAAACTCTATAAAAGTTCGTAATTTGATTTTCAAAAAACAAAATTATAACATAAGAATAAACAAGAAAAATTGGTGATAAAATGAAGGTAATTGACTAATAAATTTCATTTGGGGGGGAACAGGAAATTTCGAATAGTTGAAATAATAATTATAATGGAAGAAAACAATAACAAAGAGAAAGGATAAAAGGGAGGGAAAGTTTAAGAGGAACAATAAGAGGGTCTAATGACAAATACGACAGATGATAGGTTTCCCATATTCACTGAGCTTTTAACCATCTTCTCAATTGAAATTGTTAGGATGTTTTTCAATTTATAATGTGTGAATAATGGGGGGTTGATGCTAAAATTTTGGCTTGATTGAAGAAAATGGAGTGCTTGGTATTGTGGGAATGTTCAGCTATAATGGATTTAGAAAGGCAATTATGAAAGGTGTCAACAATATGATCTTTGAGATGGGTTTGGATAGACCTACAAGCTTGGCCAATGTAGGATTTGCCACAGGAACATGGAATTTGATAAAACAACTTGAGAAAGAAGAGGGTTAAATTTATTTTGTCTAAGGGTTTTGTGAGGTTTGAAAAGAGTTTTGATATTCTTTCTGGCTAAGATCTTAGAAATATAGTCAGCAATTCCATGAATGTAAGGAAGCAAAACTAGGACTCGAGGAGGGGAATTGGGGAGGGGTTTCTTGGAGTTTGGATTTATGTTGGTTTAAGGACTCACTCTTTTCTATCTTTCAGTAAGCTTTCTGTTGTATCCCCTAATGATGGGTAAAGTGTACACTCAAAATGTTGGGGCATTTCTAAACTCCAACACAGTTTATTTCCAGAAAAATCTCATTGCAATTATGATTAACTGTGAAAACCTTCATTCTAAAATAATATTTTATATTGAGACATACTATTTTTATATTAAAGTATTATTGTCTACCAAGATGTCAACACAAACGGTGTCATGAATATATGACTAATTGTCCTATACGGTGATACAAACAAAAGAAGTGAGCAAGATTTCAACAGTTAGCATTGCTCTAGTCCTACAGAGAGTCTTTAGAATCAGCTGCAATGTGAGCATAGCACATACAAAAGGTGTACCAACTAGATGGTTTGACAAATGGGGCAGGGGAATGAAGACAACAATAGGTCACATCTCAACAGAAATATCATGATACAATAGCTCAGAACATGGGATAATTTTTATAGCCCAGGTATATGTACATAGAAAACCAAGAATAAATATTAAATACCGATTCTATTGGATTTGATCTTGACTATAAATTGGATATTAACCACAAAAGGTAAATTGACCTCAGAAAGGCCCTCAATTAGCCACAGGTTGTGGTAGGTGATACATGGCAAGATGCATTGATCACTTACAAAACAGAGTGTTAATTGTGGACACCACAACTTCAGTGGAGGCCACAACTGGAGTACACATTGTTGTGCATTGGTGAGTACATGCCTAGAATGGTGGAAAAGTAGTATATAATATATATACAAGTCATACGCCCCCATTTGGTTATCACTGATTCTTGTTGATTCTGCTACTATTGTTGATATTTTGCAGATAGATTACCAACCTACTTAGAAAGTTGAATGGCCCTTGCTAAGAAGGGATATTTGGTATTCAAAGGAAGTTTTGCCCTGATATTGACCTACCAACACCAGAAATTGGCATAGGAGTGCAACCTCTTGGTTCAGTAGGAAACTTTGCCTTCCAGAAGATAACCTCTGCCCGTTTTTGATACAACTGAAGCAACCTTCAGAAAAATATAAGGACCTGATTTAAAGAGGCTTTTCAACACCCGACAGTGTGATTTTGGCCTCCTGGGAACAGCAACCTGTAGATAAGTTTATTAATGTCCAACAAATGACCAAAAATAGGTCAATGGAACTGCTTAGTACAATAGTGTCAAATACAAAGTGGAAGTGCTAAGGCCACTCCTATAAAAGCAAAAACATGGCTAATCTATACCATCTAAGCTTTAAGAGCGCAAAGCAAAAATGATATACAATGATATAGAAGAGGGTATGTTACACCTCATATTGTATGAGGTTCGACCTTGTGATTTTCATCACATTGATGGAGATTTGTTGTTGGTTCCTTGAAGCTTTTGGACCAACATGGGGGGATTCATCTTCATGGAGCCCCTTCTCTTCCTTGCATTGGATTCATTTGATGGAGGTCTTTGGTTGGGGGTGTTTCACTTCTCCTCGGTTGGATGATTGTGCCTTTTGCTTGGTGGTCTTGACTCTTATCGCATGTGCTTGCCTTGTTGATCACCCCTTGGTTGCATATTTGATGGTATCTTGCAGCATACTATCTAATTCTGATATGGTTTGGTACACTTGCTTATCCTAGATGTGCTGCATCGTGTTCTTAAATGATGGGTCTAGGCCCCCAAGAGGTTATATGATGATGGTGTTAGGAGGTAGATGTTTTATGATGTTGTTGATGTTTCCTAGTGAGTTGGCTTGTTGATGTATGATGTTGTTGTCACTGGGAGGGGGTGTTCTACATGGTCCTCTTGTATTGATGTGTGGTGGGCACATACTTCATGATTGGATCAATTAACACTTTTCTCTTGTCCCCTTCTCTTATGATGCTGATGTGGTTAGATGATGTGTAGTGCTAGTGCATTTTTCCTTGGTGGGATTTCCCTAGGCGATAGACTTGACATTGTAACAATTGTTGGACATCGCCTAGGTGGAATGTGTTGATGATGTTAGTAACCTCATGGATGTACTTTTTCCTAAGTTGGAGTAAGATGGGGAGTTACTACAAACATCTTTCGTCGTCAAGCCTTTTTCTAAGGTTTGATGAGGTATTTATCTGATTATAGTCCTCTGGTGGCGTGCCCTAGGTTCAAACCTAGGTGGAGCTTCTATTTTGTCATTATGTTGTTATCATGGTGATCTTTGCTAGGAGATGTAACTTGTTTCCATGGTACAACAATTATTTGAGCGCAACAACCCCCCCCCAATTGGCACACATGTTAATGTTGATTTAATTAGTTGGTGACTATTGGGAGGTTGGACTATGGTTTTATTTAAGCATTAACCTTTGTGCACACATGTTGAGGTTGATTTAACCATTTGATGGTTAAATTTAATCCATTTTATTACCTTTCAGATTAACACCTTGAGCGCTATTTCTCTAGGTAGTTGTTCACACTAGGGGTTATTTGGTGTCATAGGGATTTCATTGTATATGAGAAAGTAGGTTTGTTAAAGTCTATTTCAGATTCAAATAAGGATGATGGTTGCTGGTTTGAGGCTGAAAAATCGGCCAAATCGTAACAGTAACAATAGAACTGTGAACGGCAAACATCGAGAGGTGATGTGCAAGGAGCACACAAGGTGAAGAGGCTGAAATTACTCCAGATGGGGCAAGAGATGAGGCTGATTTGGTGGATAGAAAAGCACAACGTAGAACTAAATGGTACTACACCACATTGGAGGATGTGAAGCTGGATGAGTTTTCTCAGCCCAAAGAGGAAAGACCAAGTAGGAGACCAAAATGAGAAAAGGTAAGGAAGTTGTTGAGCAGATTAATTTTGTTTTAGTGTCCATTGTTCTAAATTCATTTGACCCCGAAATTATGATGAAGCCAAATGCAAGGATAAGCGGGAAAAGGCCATAAATGTGAAGTATGATGCACTCATGAAGAACAACACTGTTTGTAGACTCGCCTCTAGGTAAGGAACCCATTGGTTGCAAATGGGTTTAAAAGATAAAACACAAAGCAAATGGTTCATTGCATACATAGAAGGCGAGTGGTTGCAAAGGTATTTGCACAACAAAGGCAGTGGACTATGAGAAGATTTTTACCCCTACAACAAAATTGGTTACAGTCAGGTTGGTTTGGTCCATGGCTGCTAATTTTGGTTGGGTTGTTTTAGATGGACCTCAACAGTGCCTTCCTCAATGGAGATTCTAAGGAGGAAACATATATGTATTAGATACAATGGTTACAAGTTGCAGGTAAAGAGCATCTTGATTGATTTCTCACCAGCCTCAAAATTCTTTGGAATTACTAGATGTCAAAATCAGTAAAATAGCTGCAAAAAACACTGCATTCTATAAAATCCTCTTTCTAAGCATAGTAGCAGACTTTGGCTGTACTGGTGTTTGTTTTATGGAAATTCGGCTTGTGTACAAAATTCATTGTAATTTCGTACAGTATGTAAATGGTATGGTACTCAAAATGCAGGTTCCTCTCTTAGCATCTAGGTATTTCAGAATCCAGATACATCAAGATGTTTCACTCTATCTTCACGATGTTTAAACCTTTTTGTTGTGTTTTGATTCCATGCCTGTATCTGGGTATCTGCTTCAATCACATTCAGTGCATATCAACTTCAGGATATTCTTTGTGTGCATCAACATTGTGGATATTGGCTTTGTCGGGACTCAGCATTATGGGTATTACCCCCCC
>ML789184.1:272563-286386 GCA_009831015.1 Picea engelmannii
ATGAAATGCTCATGCCTTTTTGGAATAATATTAAAATATTATTCCCAAGGCTGAAGCCCCCTAGGCTAACACTTAGCCCCTTTTCCCACCTTCCAGCCCCTAATCCCTTGCCTTCTCTGTGGAAGCTCAGTCCCCCTTCACTCATTCATCGTGGTCGGTCTGCACCTGGCGATGTTTACAATTTTTTATTAATTTGTTCTGCGTGATTACATATACAACAGCAGGCTCCTGGCCTTCAACACTTAGGCTCCCTGGCCTAACAAACACATAAGCCACCAGCTTATAAAAACTTGGCTCACCAGCCTACAAAACCTAATTACAATTCCTTTCAGAGCATGATTTACAACAGGGCTCGGCCTTGGGGACACTACAGCACCGGACCGTGTTTGTAGCCCGGATATTTTTGGGTCGAAGAGCCTTTGTATATATATGTATAATGAGGCCAGAGTGCCTGTGTGGTTATTAGGCTGGAGAGCCTGGATTGCAACAAAGGCCAGTGCATCTATTTTTGTAAAATGTAATTGCACGCAGATATTAATAAAAACATATCACTACGCACAGACTAATCAGACGAAAAGAGATGAGGTGGCTAAAACTCCACTAGAATGGGAAAAAGGTGTGAAGCTTAAGGGGAATATTTTAATAATATTTCCAAAAGTATAAGTATGGGATATGTATTTATCGTAAGTTCCTAAGGAATGGGAACAGGTCACCAAGTGGAGCTAAGTTAGCTCTTACGGTGACAAGTGTCTAGTTATAATCATGCAAATATATTGTTGGGCCTTAGGGTATTTCGAGGGAAATTCACTCATTCCATCAAGGGGAGACCAACTTTCCTCTGTTAAGCATTTGTATCTTGTTGTAACTTACTGCCATCACATAACCCTATGCTTGGGAAGGCCCGTGTGTTGTTGAAGAAGCGGGTTGTCAAGCCCGTGTTTGTCGAAGAAGCGGGTCGTCAAGCCTGTGAGCATTCTCTCCAAGTGAGAGAACTGTTGGGAATTGTTTTCCCAAGGTGCACAGTTGCAGCTACAGGGCTCTGAGACTTCCTGTCCGAACTGTTGTTGAAGCCTTGGAAGGGAAGTGGGGTAGTCGAAGACCTGTTGAATAGAGAAGGGGCACACTTCCTAGGGTGGGACAGGCGTGTGGGGAATGAGGGACTGTAGTCTGTTTGTTGGGGTTGGCACCTTTGTCTAAGTATTTTGACTGTTGATAGACCTTAGCTTGGTTTAGGAATCCTTTGCTAAGATGGAGTTTTATCCCTAGCTCGGGGGTGACCTGTTGCTGAGTTTATGAGCAACAGAGTCAATGTTTGAGAGGAACATCTAAGGTCTGCGCGCAGTTGGTGGATCACAACAAAAGATAAGTGTCTTCTTATGTGTATATATAGGTTAGATATATTATGTATTACATTTGTATATATGTATTTGTGCGTGGATTATATATGTTGTAGAACTGCATGTTTGTTGGATATGTAGGGCATGGACCATGACAATTTATATGTGTTTATGTACTACTCAATATATGAATGCTTATGCTATTTCTGTTTATGAAATTGGTACAAAATTATACTGGGTTGTGCATGTACTGTTAGATCTGCATAACTGATGCAGATGTAGAGCATGGTAGTTGTTAAGTGTTCCTGTTAGATAATTTTGTGGTAACGGTTATGGGATTCTAGGCAAGGCTTGAATCATCTCGCGTGCAAAGTAGTATTAGTCTACGCGCGCAAATGGGATAGACCTTGTGCACGACATAGGAATGGTTGCGCACGTAGTTGTATTATGAGTTCATCCCGCTGTTATAGTCGCTATCTTGTTAAGTAGCTTCAGTAGTAAGCCTATGGATTCTAGCGCGAAGCTAGAAATGTCGTGCATGCTAAGGGACAATCGACGCAGCCGACACAATGACGATTGAGCGTGCAGAATTGCTAAGACATAGTGGTTGCACGCAGTGCGAGACCAGTTTGTGTGCACTAGGAAAACATAGCTGCGTGTAGCACAAGACCAGTTGTGCGCGTTGTTGATTTCAATGAGTTGTTTCCGCAGAAGAAAGAATTGTTATCAGAGCTTTATTTAGCGAGTTACAGTAGTGGAGACTTTACAATGTGGTAACGGGACTCAGCTAGGAGGTTGGATACGTTACAAAGTGATCTCAAAGTTCGAAATTTTGATGTGGGGATGTTACATAGACCCTACAAACACACTTCAAACATAGATCACTTCAGCAACCCTTAGGGCAAGATCTATCAGAAAAATCAAATCTGAAAATTACAGTCACTTACAGCAGAATATAACAGCAACAAATCAAATCTGAAATTACTCAGTAAGCATGCTAAATCATCATAGCGATCAGCAGTGCTGCCTTACCAAATAAAACAGCCATAAAACCACTCATAAACATGAGAAGGCCAGATCTGAAAATCAGATCTGCAAGTACAGAATTTAGGACAACAATGGTACAACTTTCTTTTTCTTGCAAAATACGTCTTATATTACATAAGAAAAACTTACATGGTGGCAAAATGAAAAACAGAAGGGCATATACAAGGTGGAATCGTATCCTCTTCCAAAGAGCAACTAAGGCAGCAATAAACTCAGAGTAAGCTACAACACTGAACACTTTGGCATCCTTAATAAGGAGGTATTCTTTGGCAGACAATTTCATACATACCCCTTCTCGCCAAGAGTGACAAAAAGAATTGACAACACTGACCTCACCAGAAAAAACACACTTGCAATGCAACTTCTAGATTGTAAAACGAGCTGAATTCCGAAAACAGTCCCAAACTCCCAAAAGATGAGACAAAACAAGGACCCCGCATCCCCAAGAAGAGTTGCACACCAATGAAGTTGCCTATGGAGCAAGATAGAACGATGGTCCTGCACCAACATCCAGCTTGATGTAGCAAAGCAAAGCTACAATCCCATAAAAGATGCTTCAAGGTCTCTAAATGACAACAAAAGGGGCCCATAAACCATTTGATATCCCACTTTTTGTAAGGCGAGCTGTGGAGGGAAGCCCCTATTAAACAACCAACCAAGCAAAGACCCAGAGCTTTTAACTCAAATAGAGAGACCATACACTGTGTAACCAGTGGATCCATCGAACCTAAGGGTCAGATGAAACCCATCAAGCATTGAGGACTGAGAATAAAGGGTGTCTAATGAAGAAGAGCGTCAAGCTTCTTAGAGTCGTAGAAGGGTTTTCCCAAACCTTCACCCCCAATCTCTCCAAAAGGACCCCTGCATGTCAATATTTAACTTATATAGATCTTCAACTGGGAGCAAACTAGTGATGTCTCTAACAACCGGTCTATCAAAGGAAAGGATAGTCTTTTGATGAGAAAGCACTCTCCAATCCTTCCAATCCCTAGTAGTGAAGTCCCAAAAATCCTTCCAAAAGAAGACACCTTTCTTTCTTACTCTGCGAGCCTAAAATCTGGCACACTCCGCAATACACTACCCCTAGTCGATCCAACTCCAAATAGGCCTCCACCCCAAATGTCATCTGGCTTGACTCCTTGATAAGTTCCATCTAATCAAAGGTGCAACAAACCTCCAAGCCTCCAAATACTTCGACAAATGATTAATCCAGACACCTTAAAAAGTTGTGATGATGAAATGATATCGCACAACCCAAAGGGGCCTCACATCAAAAGGAAATGTTGAAACTTTGGGATAGTTGGCTTGAAGTGTTGTGTACTACTTTCCTTTTGAGCACTATCTTCTTTACTTGCACATTAAAGTTCATTTCAAGTTAGTTGCTTTGTATAATTTGTATCTATTGTATCTTCATTAGTATCTCTTAGTTTACACTTTAACTTTGTAAATGGTTGTTGCTTTCATTTATTTGTATCTAGTCTAATTGTAGAATCTTGTATCTAATACTTCTTTTGTAATATTGTTGTAATCTTTGTAAAATCTAAACTTCCTTAAACTTAGTTGACCCCTTGCCCAATCTTAGGCACTAGTCTTAGTTGCCTTAGGGAAAGGACTTATTTTGCATCTCTAATCTTGCACTTTGCATTGTTGCTTTTGCATATAGGCTAGATCCCCAAATCTTTAATCAACTAAAATCAACTCCTAGAATTAACTCTTAATTTCACATAGTAACTAGGGTCTACCCCCCTTGGCTTCCCTAGGAGTAAGCCTAGACGAAAGAGGTTCAAGTCGAGGTGACAGTGGGCTTTGAACCTAGGCATTGTGCCTCCAAGGACACACTTAGTGGGTTGGACTTAGCCCACGTTTGCAAGTGTGTATAAGGACGACAACAAGAGGTCACTTAGGGCTTTCCACATGTCTTTTGCCTCAGCTTTTCCTGAGAGATGTGGGACCACATGGTCCTTTATTCCCTCAAGAATTAGGCTCTTGGCCTTACCCTCACTCTTCTTCCATAAGACCAATTCATCTGCACCTGTGGGAGTTGTTGCCTTATCACTGACATGCTTTGACACATCATTGACTTCCAATATCATTGTCATCCTTTCTTTCCAAGTGGGGTAATTCTGAGCCCCTTGTAACCTGTCTTCCACCCTCAAACTCATGGCCATTTTCTGAAAGTGTTATGTTCAAACCCTCACGGTTCAAACCCTACCTCTGCTTTTCTTTTTATGCTGAAACCCTGGCACAGAAACCTTAGGCACAGGGGAAGATGACGGTTGCCTTAGATCTGTGCCTGAAACTTCAGATTTTTGTTGGATCTTGAAAACCCACTTATGATACTACCTCTTTAACAATCTTGCTCTGATACCATGTGAAATTTCTAAACCCGGTACACTTTAAACCAATCAAATTAATTTTTAACTAATTTTTCAGGGTTTTTCTTCACAATAAATTAAATACACAGCAAAAATAAATTACCAGGAACTAAAAGTAAAAGTAGACAGCAATCACATCACAAGTACACACTTATTTTTGGACAATAGTCCCCGAAAAAACCACAAGGTGGGAAAACCGGTGCAGCAGATCTAAGATTTTATTATTAATAAGCAAGGAAATATAGAGTTCTCTTCCAGTACAAATCGGCCCAGCCAAATACCAAGCAAAATGCTCAACCAAACTCCTCCCCAACAATTGTACGGCCCCTCTCTGCAAATCCCTGAACCAAAACATGCCTGATGAGACCCCTATGTAAGCCTCTACGTAATATCATACGGTTGTCTGCGTGGGTGCTACGTCACTTTGTACGGCGGCCCTCAGATCTGAGATAAAGTCCTCTGCAAATGTTGAAGATGTGTGTGCCAATCTGCTTGATGAGTCCTCATCTGTCTCCCTGCAAATCCTCACACTCAAATTTGCAATCAATCTCTTTGTAGATCGATCTCTCCTTCTCCTTGTGCGCCCTCTTAGCCCAGTCAATCTCTTTACTCTTCATTGAGCAAGTGAAACCCTAATCTCCAAAAGGATTGAGGGCTGAGATCAACCCTCACCCTCATGATGAGATCAATGGTCAAGATTAAAAGACCACAACTTAAATTATTTTTTCACTTTAACTTTAGAAAAAGTACTCAATAAAGTCAACTGAAGATTATAACACATCAACAGTTATTTTCCTAAGTTAGACTTAGGAAAACATTTAATTAATCGACTTAGCCTAAGTTTCATTGTCCTCCATCATGCTAGGACGTTGTAATGATGATGGAAGACCTTCCTTGCTATAATCTCAACAGTCAAGCGCTCCTCTAAGCAAGTAGGTATGTCCTCCAACAATGGCTCCTCAACTCAAGCATTCCTCTTGAACATATGTACAAGGTGGTTTTGATGCTCCTAGGGCTCCATGCCCAACCTCTAAGTACATGATGTCCTCCTCAAAGGTGGTCACTCCACATGTCCCAAGCGCCCATCTTCCTCAGCAAGGGAGCCCTTGTAGAAGATGTCAAAGGACCAAATTAGTGCCAACTACCACATCAAGTGTGCCTCCCTAGCACTGATCCCAAAATACAACTGTTAGAAATTAAGGGTAGACTAGAAACAGAAATATCTTTTAATTTTATTTACTACTGTAGTTTTAGAATCAGCAATATATAAACAAATTCTGATGTAAACCAATAACAGAAATTATACAAAGGATCTGAACATGAAAAACAAAGATCAGATCTGAACATTTACCTTAGCAAAAACAAAAACATATTTACCTGATTAGCTTGTTGTTATCCTCAGTTCTGTATGCTCAGAAAAAGGCTATAAGAGTCGTGGATAAAAACCCTCGGGGGTAGATCTCATCATGGACTTGTGAACAGTTTTGCCAAGAAGGACTTGGGGAAAAATCAAAAAACAAGTAAGACTGAAGCAAAAGGCACCACTGTCCAATGAAAGGAAACCAGTTGGCAAAAACTGCCCAAAATAAAACTGCTATAATGATGATAGTAGTTAGAGGGTTGTCCAACAAAAATATTAGGGCCAGCAAACACAGGTCACCAAAACAAAAGGGGACAGAGGCAGCACTGGAAAAAGGACAGCAGCAGCAAATAGGTGTACCAGCAGCAACAGTAGCAAGTAGACAGTGGCAGCACAAGGTATAGGTGACCGTACCAGTTAAGGGCTGGAATAAAATACCCTTAGGGGGTTGGCGACAGCAAATAGAAGGAGGGATAAACCCTCGGTGGCAACCCCAAGCAGGCCGCACCACTCCTAGAGAGTCGCAGCACTATTCAAGCAATCAAGGAGGGAGCTGCACCCTAAACCAGCAACAAGAGAGGGAGTCGTACCACATACCAGCAGTCAAGGAGGTATCCGTACCACTAAATCAGACTGAACAAGAAGGGGCCGGACCACACACCAGCAATGACTTCACACCAAGAGAGCCGCACCTAAACTGAAAAAAGGAGGGGCCAAGACCAAGGAGGCCGCACCCTACAACAAAAGAAGAGAATCGCAGCAAATTTCAGTCCAAAAAGAGATTTGAAGGAAGAATAATACGTGTAAGAGTGAGGGGGTGAGGTTTCTTTTTATAGTTTAGGTAGGGGTTAGGGTTAATTAAGCTAACCCTATCTTTAGGGTTAAATTAAAACCCAATAATAAAACAAGTTAAAATAATTAATATTTTAATCATAACAATATTAATTAGAAAGTCAACAAGTCAAGGTGACTAGAAAAGACCAACACCACATAAACATTAAGAAGGACGTGGCTCAAGCAAGGGGATGCAACAAGACAAAGTCAAAGGGGTCTTCTTCAATGGAAAAATGTCCACAAGGTTCTCATGATAAATTATAATCTTTTATCATTCCAGCATAAGAGGAAGGTCACTGATGTGATCATGTCCTTCTTCTTAACTGCTTCTAGGTCTCATGGACTATCCCAGGAGAGAAGAAGATCACACATCATCTCGTCTTGGTACTTAACCAAGAACTACCTGGTCCCAGACCAGGATACCCCAGAACACATTTGGAGGACCTAGATCACCACTAGGGTCTTATCCACCAAGGTACACAAGCAAGGATCAATCCAAACAAAGAGCAAGGATTCCCTGAAACACATCCAGGGGCCCTAGAAGACATCTAGGGACTTATATCCACCAAGGCACACAACCAAGGATCAACCCAAGCAACAAGCAAGGATTCCCTGGAACACATCCAAGGGCCCTAGAACACATCTAGGGACTTATATCCACCAAGGTACACAACCAAGGATCAATCCAAGCACCGAGCAAGGATTCCCTAGAACACATCCAGGGACCCTAGAACACATCTAGGGACTTATATCATCAAACTACTTGGTCCCTGACCAAAATCCCCAGTAATACACTGGGGGCCCTCACTAGGGTCTTTTGCCATGGCTCTAACTGCTTGGTCCCAGACCAAGAACCCCAGGAGTGTACTGGGGGCCCTAGATCTCAACTAGGGTCTTTGCCATCCTTCCGGAGAATGGTTCTTGCAACTGCATTAAATTTAACAACAACAAAGGCACTAGGGGCCACAAGCCCTCCACATAACATGAAGCACTCCCCTAGATATTGGAAAACACTTTTGAAGCAACCAAAAGATAACACATTTGGCATGTAATGTTAGTGTAAGTGTTAGGACTCAAGACTTAGAAGTCTAATATTATAAAATTTATAAATGTTTAATGTTGATGTAATGTTCAGTGGTGAACACAATGGTATGCTAGGCCACCCTCCAAGGTTCAATTCCCCAAAGGCATGAATAAACAGTTGAGGCCAGCTGCAAGTGCTGGGTGATTTTAATGGAAGAGTACCACCTATCATGGCAACTTAGCTGAACAAAAGTGCTTATGTTCAATGGTTCTCCCCTCAAGGGCCATTTCAGCCATGCAAGCAGGCCATTTGTGGTGACTGATCTCTTCAGGCCAGCTGTAAATTTGTAATACAGTATACTTCACTTTGAGCTTAAAAGGAAGCACTTTCAAAAAAAGGAACACGCAATGTTAGTCATTAAAGCTGTGATTAGTTGTTAGGCAAGCAATTAGTATGACCATCGCATTAAGCAATTGTGTACAAGACATTGTCTCCTTTATATATCCATTATGTGTTAAATATAATTAGCAAACTTTTGCATTTCTTTTCTACTGTATTCTCTCCTCTCATAAATTTAACACGAATTAGTAAATTAGTAAATTACATTTGTTAGATGCTCAATACACCAAGAATTTAGATTTAGTAATCATTGATCAATGATTGCAAATTCACCTCTTCAAATGCTCTTGAAGCAGCAGCAGTAACAGATCACCTTCCAGAGTTCTCTCATGAACTTCATCAATGATGACATGCGTGACATCTTTTAAATCTCGGTCAGATAACATTTGCCTAAGAAGAACACCAGTTGTACAGAAAAGAATCCTGGTTCGAGAAGACCGACAACTCTCCAATCGCACAGAGTAGCCAACCTGAAAGGAAACAGCGCTTTTCATTTGACTTTGGATAACATCAATTAGTTAGAGGAATATACCATGAATAAAATCCAGGCCACATTTGATATAAATTGCAATGAGGTTTGAGCATAAACAAGGGAAAGGCTTGGGATATGGGTCAATTTGGCACAATAATAACTTACAGTCTCTCCAGCCATTTCACCCCTTTCTCTTGCAACACGATCTGCTAAACCTATAGCAGACACTCGTCGTGGCTCTGTGCATATAATATTGCATAAAGATCCCAAGCCTCTGTCAATATAATCCTCAAGAAGGTACTGTGGCACCTGTAACAGAAAATTAAAAAGAAAGACACAGAATGACCACTGAAATTCTTTAAACCCAACACATATTTTGTAATAATAGAGTGTAATCTGCTATGTATAACAGAAGTCTGCTCCTTGCTAACTATGTCAAGTGGCATGACATGTTCAGAAGTTGTCCATTCTTGTTTTATAAAGAAAAAACCATGGTCAATAAGGAGCAAGGAGAAGACATACACCTAATGTTCTTACATGTCATTTTTTGTTACCTGTGTGCTTTTACCACATCCTGTCTGCCCACATATAACTGTCACAGATGAGTTGTTAACTGCATCCACAACATGCTCCCTCTTCTTGAAGGCAGGTAGCCTCTGCCTAGTCGCACACATTTCTGAATGTGCTGGAGAACTTTGAATGTAGTCCCATTCTTTCTTCATCCGCAAACCAATGTTGTGGTAATCTTCTTGAGCACTGTGAGTACTCTCTGACAGACTGACAGTTTCAGCGTGTCTTGATAATTTCCCATCAGAGTGTTTGTGTCTTAGCGCTGGAGGACAGTACGACGAAGTTACAGCTGGTGTGCAAGACATTTCAAGAGGCATGAAACTGTCCATATATGGATTAGCTGGAAATGTTTCCACAGCTCCCTCCTTACTACAAGCTGGTGCCACTATCCCAGGTATGATTTCTTCTGCAGTTTGCACTTCCACACTATATTTCATTATTAAGGAATTTGCCTCATCTGTTGCTGAACAAAATAGTTCATAGATCATCTGCATGCCAACTAGTTCTACTGCTCTTTTACAAACGTTTCTTGTAAGTTCTAGAAGAAACTTGGAAGCCAGATTTGGGCTTCTGAATGCCACAACTGGGATTTCAAAAGGATAAAGGCTCCCAGGAAGCACCTTCACCTATAATAAAAGAAATATCGATAAAATTGATACTTGCAGAAACTATAGTGTAACATAGTTTGCAAAGAACTGATCTATCTACTAAAGAGTAATGATTTTATAAAAGAAAGCTATAATATGACTAACATATGCAAGGAATGAAATCTAAATCAACACTGATCTAAAACTTTCCTATAAATACCAGATTCATGTAAAGCTAGGCATGCTAATGAGCCTCCCTTCCAATTATTAAAAGTCAATACCCTCAAATCTAAAACTGAATGTTTTCAAGCTAAGGTCTATGTAGGAAACAGTACCTCCATCTCCAGTGGTATTGATGATGTTTCCATGAGCTTTATGTTAAATTTGAAAAAAGAGAGGGACAAGGAAATGGCTTCTTCTCCAAATATTGACTGCAATGCCACAAGCTCCTCAGACCTCAACTCGTGAAGCTGATTTGTGTTCTTGTCAAGTTTGTTAAAAGTATTTTCAGATGACTTTCTCTCCATAGCCTGCATAAATAATCTATGCAGTGCTATATCTTCATCCCCATTAGCCTCAGATAAAGCAAGCTTGCAGTGATGATGATCATAGCCGTACTCAAGTAATCGTGCAATGCTTTTATTTTCCAGAGGAAAATGCTGAACAGTTTCTTCATTTTTATTCACCAAAACTTGCACTGAAGCTTTAGATGCCCTAGGAGCAAATTTAAAGGGTAACTGATTTTCAGGAACATTCAGCATCAACCAATCAAGACAAGCTGATAATTTATTTGACTTTGTTAGAGAAGCACTAACATAATGCTCCTTGAACCCCATACCTATCAACTCAGATCTAGTTTTGTCTTCAGTATGAGTATTGGATGTTTTCTCTACTAAACCTTTATTTTCAAGAGCACCATGGCCCAAGGGTTGGTTTGGACAACACCCTTTCTCTAACTCAACATTATCCTTCAAACTGCATTTTAGCCTGGATCCATTATTGTCGATCGCCCCCATATCGTTATTGTGTAGACTGCCTTCTCTCTCATCAATTTCTATGATCTCATTACCACACTTCATCCCTTGCAAAGGGAAACCATTTACTGAAGCAAATGCCACATTTTCATTATTTGTAATGTTGTCATTTTTATTAAGGAGGAGCCCTTCAACTAACTGTCTATTATTCTCACTCATAAAAACTGATTGAAGTTCCTGAGAGGGAAAGGCACGTGATATTGGTTTTGGACAGTTTACTTTCACAAATGATTTTTTCATTTCTGCAGCTCTCTCAAGTTGAAGCCATTGTTCTCGATATTCATATGGAAGGATACGATCTAGCCTGTAAAGGCAAAAATTTCATCAGTAGCAGCCATAGCTATCAAAAGTGATCAATAACAAGAGTAGAATATAAATAGTTATAATTGAAAACATTTGTAATATGAATGAAATTTTAAAATGAAAATGCTGTTACAGCACACCTGCGATCACCCATAACATAATAGAGAGCCATGACTGAAGCATGGTGCTGTGCTTCTTGGGCTGTTGCAACAGCCTTTTCATTATACCACAAGATCACATCAGCTTCACTTTTCTTTGGATCTGGCAAAACAACTCTGCAGTGGAAACCTCCCTCTACCTCCACCTAATAAAGCAAGCAGCTCCATAATTCAATTCAGGATGAATTGATATCCACATAAATGAGCTCAGTATTACTAATTTTTTGATGTAAAAGTTTACATAAATGATTCATAACTTCATGCCTAAACAGAAAGCAGCTTACATGCTTGAACCTTGGGGCTGGTTTTTTGTTTTTCTGACACCATTCATGCAGTAAAGACTTTGGTGTCTTGACTGGATAAGACGACTGTGAAGGACCTTGTGTGCTGATGAGGGCCACATCCCCAACAGACTCCAAGGCAGAAGACGTTCCATGTAGATTTATCAATTGTGCCTGCTCCAGGTCATCATTGGCATGTTTGTTCTTTAAGTGCTCTTTGTACCGTCCATCCTGCTTAAATGTCCGATCACAGTACATACATTGAATGACCTGTAACAACCTCAGTTTACAGAGGAATTTCAATATATGAGTGCCTTATCCTCAAGAAAAGATATCCATTAACACACATGTCTGAAACTACAATGGCAAAAAGAGAATCCC
Source organism: Picea engelmannii (assembly GCA_009831015.1). NCBI lineage: Eukaryota > Viridiplantae > Streptophyta > Pinopsida > Pinales > Pinaceae > Picea > Picea engelmannii. The sequence goes on from ML789184.1 coordinate 284,726, forward strand.
TCCAAGTTCACAATTTTAATGCAGTACCTAGAGTTTCAACTTCCAAAAGATGGAAAAGGAAAGTTATTCATTTACAGACATATATGTCAGAAAATTACATTATGTTCTTGAGATATTTAACGATTTCAAGCAACAAAGTTTTAATCCATCAGGCTCTTTCTAGTGTAAGACAAGCATGGCCTGGACTTAGAACTGTATTTCTACTTCATGCAGCACCACACATAACACATACGACTTAGTCTTACTAGCATTCAAGAGACTGATTCCAAAAACTGCTTTTAGTTACGAAAATAGGAAGACAGAAGCTCTAACATTATCTCACTTCCAACCTTTAATTAACATTTATTGACTGAAGATACAATACAAGGACAAAAGAGATACAAGGTGATTATCTTTAAGAAAGATATGGACTAGTTAGTGCTTGGGGATAGAGCTCATTTGATGGCCCATCTTGTGTATGTTCCGCGAGAGTGTTTCAAGTTTCAACCACAAGCCTGCAGCTACCTTATGTAATCTGTTGATGCAATCTTTAAGAAAATATGGAAGATGTATTTTCAAAAAGAAAGAAAAGGATGCAGAGAGATTCATATGCTCTCAAAAAGAACCAAAGCCATCCTTGCATGTATACTTGGCAATAATGGAACATGCAAGAAACATCAACACCTGTACATTACAGGTTGAGATATACAATCCCCGTAAGTTTGTGCAACATTTGTCTGCAGTAAAAGATCTCATGTCATGACTTCCCCAAATTACAAACAACAAACACTCGTCAATATTGTTTGTTTGCTCTGTTATAGCAAATGATAAAGCATAGCACTTTTCCATTTATGAAAATGCCAGTCCGTACAAGTTACAACCCAAAAATTAGAGGTTGAACCCATTTAAATTTGACTCAAGCCTAACACAGGATAAGCTAAATTACAACTTCTGCAAGAAATATAAGTTGCAAGACACATCAGGTCCCCAATAGAAAGCTGTGTTTTCAACTTAATACACCTTTCCATAATTCTTGAAATGCTCAAGTTCTGTTAGATGTTCAGAAAATCTAGCTGCCTTTTTCTCCAATGTCCTAAACAATCCGGACCTTAGAACTGATGATTCCGCTTCCTGTGCATAATGCATGTGTCCTTGAGCTCTTGGTTTTGCACACAAAAGTGAGGCGTAAACTTTGAAGATTGCATTTTAGTTTTGAGTACTAATCTTTGCTCTGTCCTCCACAAAGACGCCATCTATAACTTTTGTGATCCTATTTTGGTTCAAGTCATATCATTTGCTTTATCATCCAGAAAGAGGCCACATGTATATGTTTTCAATAGGAATGTGTTTGTTGTTCTTTATTTTAAAGCTGAGTGTTATTAAATTGCAAAGAAAATTACATGTCCATGGGGGCTTGGTTGGTTGGTGAAGCGGGGGAAGTGACATTCCCCCCACCAAGGCTCAACCCCCTCAGCCATATGTTTGCCCTCATGGGTCAGTGTGCCCATCCAAAGGAATCGTTTTTTGCAGGATGGGATCAGGTACAAGTCCTGGACAATTTTGGCAGAATAGATACCCCTACTGGCTGTTAATGTTTAAGCCATTATTATAGTTCTTTGCATTTCATTAGATAACAATAGCATAATCCAAGATCACTGAGAAATACACAATCACAAGAGACA
>ML789184.1:286486-339533 GCA_009831015.1 Picea engelmannii
GCATTTATCCTGGGAAACCCTCTAGGGGAAGAAAACCCAACAAAACTTCCTTAATATAGATAGCCAATACAATGCCAAGAGATCTCTTAAGCTAATACAGAAAGTCCTCTCTCAGATATGCGCCACTCTCTCTCCTTCTTCTCCAACAGCAGATCCGAAACTTGTCTCTCAATAAGCAAGTGAGTTGTATGTCTAAGTGAGGCGCTAGCCTCCTTATTTATATTAGACTGGCATGTGTGAAGTGTCTCTTCACTGGCAGGGCCGACTTCTCCAACTGGGTGGTTATAACCACCTTAATTATATTTTGGGGCCTCTTAAATATMTGTTGGGGCCGACTTCTTATTCTGCCTATTATAATTATCATTTGACCAATCCGCAAAAGGGGATTTGGTCCTATTACAATAGCCGACATGATCAATCCACAATGGGGATTGATCCAATGAATAATATATCAAATAATAATAAGAATACTCTTTGCAGTTACATTATTTCAACACTGGCGATGTCTTAGCCAAAGGAGTTTGAGTTGAATATTGTAAGCCAACTTAGCTTCATTGAATATATTCTCAGATTGGGGATGTGCACACTTGCCATGTTGTGATATAAGAAGCACTTGTCTGTGTGTGTATATATATATATATATACAGACACAGATGGTTCCACACAGACCACCTCAGCACCCCCAGTTTCGTGCACCAACCCAAATATGTGGTGGGCAATGCTTGTCTCAGGGTCCAAGGGGCAGCTCTATAGAATTTGGCACCTACAACATCATGCACAAACATACCTTGCACACCAAGTTCCAGCCCTCACGCACATATCCCAGTATTTTGTGTACGTGCCTACAACCAGGAATGCCAACAATGGATCAAGACCATTACAGAAGCTCAACTGTTTCTGCAGCCAAGGTGCCTTTGTTAAATGCTTGTACATGCCTTTTTCTGGCTCTCTGCGATCTTTAGTCATCTTCAGTTCAATTCAGCTTTTACATTGCATGCATCATGCAATCTTAGACAAGGCACAGATCCCATGGCTGCCTAGGGTGTTGCATGAGAGGTTCTATTCCAATTCAGAGGGATGCAGATCCATAGATGTATGCAGCAGTTTATCTCCAGTTTAGAGATTCAGTGACCGCATACTTTGACTCAGTAATCTCTGGTTGGGGTGCTCCATTCCTGGTACTCCTATCCATGCAGCAGGGTGCACTAGGTGATCAGATTAGGGTTAGGGTTTGACATAGTGAAACTGAGTGCTTCTTGCATGTGTCCAGATACATTGTATTTTTCCTCCTCTTCCTATTATATAAAGGAGATGTAGGGCGCACCACTGTGTTGGTTAGCAAGTTTTAGTTTTGACTCTTGAGGTATTGCAGTGTATTTCTTCCTTTCAGTTTTCCCATAGAATATAGATGTGATTGAGAGTTTAGGTCTCTGTATTCGCTGTTCATAATTTCCAGCAATATGTATTTGTAGATTAACATATTCAGGAATTGCTGTTTTAATTGAGGTTTTCAGTTTTTAAGCTACCGAGGTTTAGGTTATTCTTTCTAAGTGCAGAATCTGCTTACCATGGTTTGAAATTTAACACTTTTAACTGTCCTTGACTCCTTGTTTTCCCCATAAAAACCCTCACAAATTCATTTCCAAATTTGTGTATCCCGATGTTAAAGGTTAAAGGCATAAGAAGTGATAAACATGGCCAGCCACTAAGGTTCTAACAGTTATGATGGGGAATAATGGGTCCAGGTAACTCAAGAGAAGAATAGGGTAGCTCTTTGGTTGAAGAATGGTTAGAACAAAGACTACCCCTAGGAAGACAGGCAGGGAGTATCAAAGAAGAAGATAAGTATTAAGAATGAAGAAGCAGAAGAGAGGAAAAGGCTCCCCTCCTGCCTGATTTCTAATGAATGAGAGCTAAAAGGAACATTAGTTTTGTGAGGACAGGTAACGACTGAAGAAGGAACAGGTAGTAAAAGTAGAAAGCCTGAGTTGGAAAATGGATGGATTGACTCCTTTTGGAAGGGAAGAAACTGAGAAGGAATAAGAGAAGCAAGTGCTTAAAGAAGAATGTAGAGAAATGTTAGAGCATCTACATTGACAACTCAAGTATGCTGCTATCCAGGAAGAATGTATGTCTTGACCTCAGTGCTTCAGAGAGAAGTTTGAGTTTCCTTTGAGGGTCTGGGTACCCACTTGTAGGCTATGCAGATGAACAGATGAAGATGAACCACAAATTGCAAGCTCTAATCAAGGTTAGTGTCCTGGCAGGTTCCAGACACGTGAAGAGGAGAAGCAAAGATGAGGACATGGCTGATAGGATCCAACAACCTGAAGCAGAAAGGCTACAAAATGAGAACTAGGTACTTTGGGACTTCTGTAAGTCAGACTTCCAGGACATAAAGTTTAAGATTATCGCAATGAAGTCTGGCCCGGAAAACTGAATTGCAATACTCCTTCCAAGTAAGTAAGGAGTGTGTCATGGAAAGCATCATGCCTCCACGAGGAGCTTTAAAGCTCTTTCAACTTGTTCAAGGAAGGTTAGAGATTCAGCATAACTATTAGTCTGCTCTTTGTTTTGAGTGAAAAAGGGGATGCAGTTTTTAACTTGTTTTTCAGGATAAGGTTATTCCAATGTACTGTTTATACTTCTCTATGTACATATCAGATTCAACAATGCCGAGGAACAATGCAAAAAATATTTCGTGTGTCTGTACACTAACGCACGCGATTTTCTTCCAGACCAGTTATGGCTATCATATCAAAAGTAGGGCCAGGCTTTGGAAAAGCATGAAGTTGCAGCTATGGCACCTCTACTGAGGGCGGTCAACCTTCTTTCTTATGAAGATCTTAATTATGCCATAATGAACAACAGTGCTTGCTATGGAAGAAAGTTCCATATTTCACTGTGAAATTCATCCTATCGGCGTCGAAATAAACAGGGAAAACTTAAAAGATCCGTATTTTCCAACAGGGCCCGTTGGTTCATTGGTGAGGCTGACAGAGTATCAAGTGTCCACCAGGGCACCAATCTCGCAGTGGTATGCCCCACCCTTAAAGAGGAGTTTTAAGTGGATGAAGCCAGGTGTATGTCCCGGGCAATTTTGGCTGAATAGTCACCCCTTGGCCCTGACACCTAAAGCCAAAGGAAGTCCGCTCTATGTGGTACAGCCGATCAGGGTGAGTTTCTGGAAGTGCTTCCAACAACAAATAAGCTGTGCTTGCCATGTTGTCATTCATTTTAGGTCATTGGGTTCCAAACAATCTGGCCTTTCAGCCCATGGAACCTTTGTTCATCGGTGAGGTTGGCAAAGTATTGAACAGTCCACCAGGGTTTCATTCTTACTGTGGTATGTCCCAACTAAATGGTACTAGTTTAAAGGGATAGGGCCGAGTGCAAATCTTGGATAATTAGTTACTTGTGTGACTTGGCACCTAAGCAATGACAAGCAGTGCAATTCCACAAAACATTTCCAACAAATGATAATAATAATAACAATATACTGGACATTCCAAGTTGATGTTAATTGTGAGAATCAGTACTTATTCAGCAATTAATTATGAAAATAAGCGATGGCAAACTGAACTCCCTAGGTCATGGGATACCCAATTCCTCAAAAAAACAGTTACAATCCGCGGAAAGCGTTGGATTTGGCAGTAACCAGTCGCAAGTGAAAAAAAGCAAATGGGTTTCGATCCGGTGACCTCTGTTTGACTTGCAGAATGTCATTGAGTCATTGAAATAAATTCTTATGATAGACGTTTAATAAATCCACACCTGGCCAGAGTTCTTGGGATTAACTGCGGATGCTTTGCCTCCACAGCCTGCAGCTCCAGACTTGTAGACATGTCGTGAAGAAGCCGGTTGCTTTGACTTGGCCTTCGAATTCATTGTCGCTCACTACTCCTTCGCGCCTGCTTAATTCCGAGAGTGACTTTCACATACCAAAGGCCATGTTTTGTGTGAATTTACTTTCGCAGCAAATATCAATAATTCAACGCCTTTACACCGTTTCTATGGACTCACGTTCAAAGCAGGGTGTTTTGCAAGAAAATTCAAAATATGGTGTTTTGGATGCTACATATATCATATATATATATATATAAATATGGTGTTTTGGATGATATATATTTAAAAAAAAAAAAAAATTGTGTATTTTCAATTTGAGTGACAAGATAACTCTTTTAGATACAATTCATGAAACAAAAATGGCAGATTGTCATTTATAGTTCCTAGTTATTTTAGGGTTTGGACATTTTCTAGTTTAATGGGCACTGTCTTCTGGTGGTTTATGTCGAGCTCTATATCATTCATCGATTTCTGATGGGGTGGTCGTTTTTTAGGGATCTAGAGGCGAGAAAGCGTCCCGAATGTCTGAGTGATTTAATCCACCATCATTTTGAGCTTTTAATCCTTAGAACAACTGACGTATGGTTTTAATGAATGATTGGATGTCATCCTTTACTTTATTAACAACTTTGTTTTGTCGTTTTGACCCTCGGGATCAGCCACCTGGGGGTCCTACCTTGTGCAATGTGAGTGGCAGAGTCGTGGACTGAAGGCACTCCACGGAATTGGTTATCTTAGGCTTTCGACTTAATGGGCACCATGGACGAGGAGGAGTGGGATTAGGAGGATCTCTTTAAAACTGTGGATGAGTTATGTCACTTAAATAAGGGTGGTGGAGCATTAAACGTGATTTTACGTCCACCCATTAACTCTCTCGAGTCTTCACCGACTTCCAGTTTACCTCCCAAGCCTTTGTTGTTAGTTCCTCCGGGTAGCAAGCTTTCTGGTTTGAAACAATCGGGCCTGAGTGGTTTGGAGAAGCGAGGGAAGGGAAGTAAGGCTGGTAACAGTCTTGGTGTTACACAGACTGTTAATGATACTCAACAGGAAAATTGCTCCAAGCTATTGGATAAGGGAGGGATAGGCTCGCCGAGAGAAGAACTACGTGTGAAAGAACCCATCCATAAGAGAATAGTCAGAGCTTGGAAACCAAAGAAATCGCGCAGACACCTGGTGATAGGTATGGATGTCGGGTTAGCAGAAACTTGTCGGTTATCTCTGTGTGCTCTTGTTGGAAGAATTGCTAATAAGACAAGGTCTTCCATTACTCTTGGGGAATGGATGAAGAAGTCGTGGGTTCCCAATATCGGGTATTCTCCAAAATTTTCCTTACTTCCCTGCGGTTGGCTTGGCTTGATTTTTAAGAGCCTGGAGGATGCTCAACTCATTAGAGATGGTTTTTGGGAATACGAAGGGGGCAGCCTGATGATGAAGCGATGGAGGACGGGGTTTGATCCCTTTAAGGATTACTTTAGCTACAGACATGTGTGGGTACTTTTACCAGGGCTCTCGCTTAACCTTTGGAATAAACCTGCTTTGTCGGCAATAGGAAATCTCTTAGGGAGATTCCTAAAGCTAGATGAATTGGGTTTACGGTCGGAAGACAAGTGCATGGCTTGCATTTTTGTAGAACTGGACCTACATGCATGACTTATGGACAGTATTGAGATTGAGTGGCGTGGCCGGGTAGTCTTACAAAAGCTGGACTATCAAGGACTACCTTTTTGGTGCCTTAACTATAGAAGGACGGGACACCTGCGTAAAGATTGTACTCTCGGGACTGGAGCTTTTTCTTTTGACGATCTCTCAGACACAAAAACTACTAATTACTATATACCGGAGGATTCACCTGATGCGTAGGGTGATGGGATGACTGGCATCTTGGACGTTGATCCATCCTTGGACTCAAACTCCTTTCTAGGTAAGCTACAAACTTATTGTCCTAATTTTTTTCTGAAACTTTCTTTGTGGGAACGAGATTTCTTGGTTTCTTCCTTTTCGAATGCCTGCCCTTCTGAGGTTTCTGGGGACAATATTTCTTCAGGGGAACAGACTGGCCTGGACAATATGGAAGGTCAGGATATCTCGACCACTCCCTCGCTTGTTGAAACTCTTCCTTATCCCCTAGTGAATTTTCCACTCCCACCCTTGCTGCCATATCTACGTCATACTCTTTGGCCTTGACACAACCTGTGTCTGTCTTGCCCTTGGGACAAGCTTCTACTTCTCATACTATGGTCGATAAGTCTACCCCACTTACTACACCTTTAATCTCCTGTTGGGGTTTAGAAGCACAAGTAGGTGTCTCCCTGGTTGATAGGGATCATGACCGACCATTGGGGGATGGTGGTCGGTGTAAAACTTTGGGGTGGTTGAGGGGATTGGGACAAGAAATATCCCCGATCAAAACGCGCAGTGCTAGGAAGAAGCAGGGTACATTACCTTTGGTTGTGGAACAACATTCTGGTACTTCATTGGACTCGGGGGCGCTTAGAGGCATGAAATCCCTGGCCAGGGCTAAGTCATGATCCTCCTCTCCCTGAACATTAGAGGGGTGGGAGGCCCCCTTAAGTTGCCTTCTATGAGGAGATTGATGCAAATTTCTAAGCCGAGTATTATTTTCCTTCGGGAGACTTTAGTTGTAGAAGATAAGGCAAGGATATTCATGAACTCCTTGTGTCCGTCATGGATGAATTGTGATGTCAGTGTTGTTGGGAAGTCGGGAGGACTCCTAGTTGCTTGGGATCCGAATGTTTTTGACCTAAATCCCTTTCTTTGTGTTGGTGGGCTATTATTGACAGGTTCATTCATCCCGACTAAAAGGAGTTTCACTTTTATTAATGTTTATGGCCCCTGTTCAGAGCGTAGGCAATTTTGGGAGCAGGTGGATGCTTCTGGACTATTAGCACAGCCTAATTTGATCCTGGCCGGGGATCTTAACTTCTCCTTGGGCCTGACAGAAGTATGGGGGATGATGGCTTTGCCGGATTCCTTGGCAGTATTTTTCAAAAATCTTTTGGCAAAGAATCATTTGGTTGACATTCAACCTCCGGAAGTCATGCCTACCTGGCGCAATGGTCGTAGTGGTGTGGAGAATATTCAAAAAAGATTGGACGGAGTGTGTGTATCTGACTCTCTCCTAGTTGACTCTGTTAGATTTCAGTCCTGGGTAGAATACCCTTTTATTTCTAACCACGCGCTAATCTTGTTTCAATTGGGTTTTGGCTTTAAGTCGATTGCTTACCCATTCAAATTCAATCTGGATCTGATGAAAGATGTATCTTTTGGCTTACTAGTTCGGGAAGTTTGGAATAATAACGAACTTTCTGTGTTGGCAAGACCACAACATAGATTGATAATGAAATTAAAGTCTCTTAAGCACCGTGTCAAGGAATGGATAAAAAAAAAAAAGTTGATGAACATCGTTCACTTCTTTCTATTGAAGAGGAAATTGTGGAATTGTCCTTGCACAGTAGAGAACATGATAATATATTTGATCTGAATTCTCGCATCAAAGTTCTGGAAATGGAAAGGAATAAATTGTTGTTAGCAGATTAGGAACGTTGGTGTCAAAAGAGCAGGGCTACGTGGATTAAGTGTGGTGACAAAAACACGACATATTTTCACCACTTTGCCAGCTTCAGGTGAAATAAAAAACATATGTGGGAGCTCATGAATGAGATGAATCGGGTACACAAAGGGCAGGAGGCTATTAAGAGTGAAGCAGTCAGGCATTTTAGCAACTTTTTCAAAGAATCGGATCACATTACCAGTGAAGATCAGATAGCCAATGTTCGCCTATACCCAAGGTTCGTTACTGAGGAGGAGGTCATTACTATTGAGAGTCCATGCTCTACAGAGGAAATTAAAGAAGTTCTTAAGGGATTCACAAAGGACAAGAGCCCCGGTCCCGATGGCTGGACGATTGAGTTTTTTCTCAACTATTTCGACTTGGTAGCTAATGATTTGTTGGAGGTTGTGGAGGAGTCCCCTCTGTCGGGAGAAGTAAAGAGATATTTGAACTCGACTTTCATTGCCTTAATTCCTAAGGTCAATGGTCCAGCCTCCTTCGGGGACTTCTGACCGATAGCACTTTGTAATTTATGTTATAAAATTATATCAAAAATTATTGCAAAGAGGATAAGGCCCATTCTATCAAGTGCATTATCAGAGGACCAATTTGGCTTCTTGAAGGGGAGACAAATTATAGATGCCATCGCGACGGCTCAAGAATGTTTGCATAGTATCCGGGAGAAAAAACTACAAGCTTTAATCATGAAGATAGATTCAAAGAAGGCCTATGACTGTGTTAGCTGGGACTATCTTCGACTGGTGCTTTTGCAATGTGGATTTGGGCTACCAACGATAAGATGGATCATGGGATGTGTAAGTTCTGCAACATATGCAATCTTAATCAATGGAGAACCTACTGAATTTTTCAACAGTGGCAGAGGGCTAAGACAAGGGTGCCCTTTGTCTCCCCTGCTCTTCATACTTGTTATGGAAGGACTGAGCCTAGCATTAAAAGATAGCCAAGCAGAAGGTAACATTACAGGTATAAAAGTATCAAGGTTTATTAAAGTCCTCCATCTTCTTTTTGTCGATGATATTCTTATTATGACAAAAGCCTCTTTACCAGAATGGCTGGAGATAAAAGGAATTTTGGATATTTTTTGTGAGGCATCAGGTTTGGTGGCATCAGGTTTGGTGATTAATGTACATAAAACTTCTTTCCTTCATTACGACATTCGACCTTCTCTGTTGGATACCTATAAGCTTGTTTTTCACTATAACTTTCTTTCTTTAGCTTCCGGTTTTAAGTATCTTGGTTACTTTTTAAATATGGACAGGTATAATGTTGATGATTGGAATTGGCTCATAGAGAAATTTGAAAAGCGCATTAGCCATTGGTGCAATCAATGGTTGTCTCTTGGAGGCAGTCTTGTTTTAATTAAAGCGGTATTGGAAAGTCAGCCAGTTTATTGGCTAGCTTTATCAAACCGACCTTCTTCGATTCTGAATAATTTACGTCAGTTGATGTTTAACTTCCTGTGGTCTGGTTCTAGAAAAAAAATAAGTATCCATCTATGCAACTAGCAACTTTTAGCTCGGCCAAATTTGTATGGAGGGTGGGGCTTGAGGAATCTTCATAGCTTTAGCAAGGCTATGGCTGCCAATACTTTATGGAGAGTGTTAATGAAAGAAGGTCTGTGGCATCGTGTTATCATAAACAAGTATCTCAGATCTTGTTCGGTTGTGGGATGGCTTAGGATGGTCATGGTTCCTTTGACAAGGGGTTCTCATGTATGGAAGTATTTACTCAAATCGATACATATTTTGTTGCATTGGATTGCATGGTATCCAGGTTCGGGGGATTCCATTTTGGTCGGCAAGGACCACATATTGGGTATGGGTGAGAAAGTTATTCTTTCAAATGATTTAATCCATGAATTAAATCAAAGAGGAGTGAACTACCTCTCTCAGGCTAGTTGGGATCAGTGTTTGGGTATAGCAGGAACTAACTGGCATACCAGTGTTGATTTGGGGCTAGGTGGGCGACTAGCTTGTGAGTGGACATGTTTTCGGAATGAACTTATTCAAAATGGTATTCTTCTTTCCAGGTGACCAGAAGAACTTAGATGGTCGGGAGGTAACGCATCTGGTTGTATCACAGTAAAAAATATATATGAGGTGACAGAAAGAAGAAAGCAGTGTTGTGTTGTAAAGGGGTGGCAGAGGAATCTTTGGACATGGAACTGTCCAATGAAACTAAAACTTTTCACTTGGTTGTTAGTGGAGAATAAAATTATCATGTGGGAGAACCTCCAGCGTCGTGGTTTTAATGGACCGGGCTGGTGTGTGCTTTGCAATCAAAATTGGGAATCAACCTTACACATGTTTGTGGAATGCTCTTTTGTGCACACAGTTTGGACAACTCTTCATTCTCATAGGAACTCATCGGGTTCTTGGGCTGGATCTTCTATTACAGATTGCTTTAAAACTTGGTTTTCTGGAAGGTCTCTACAATCTACCTTACCCATTTTTGTTTGTTGGTTCATTTGGATGGATCACAATTTTGCTATTTTTGAAGACAAAAAACCTTCGGCTTATAGAGTGGTTATCCAGGTGTCTATAGCGGTGGACTCTTATGCTACACAAGTGAAAGCACCGGCTATGAGGAATAGAGTTATGAAGGACGAGGTGGGAGGTGCTACTAGTTGGTTTGATGGGGCTGTTGAAGCCACGAGATCCAACAGTGGGGCTGGAGGTATTATTAAGACAAGGGACAACCGCATCTACAAGTGGACATTAAATTGTGGCTTGGGCTCTAATACAAGGGCTTAATTGATGGGTGTCTGGGCCCTTCTTACTCTTGCTTCGAGGCTCTTTATTTATGATTTACATGTGAAGGGAGATTCAATGATTGTAATTAATTGGCTGCGTGATAAAGATCGTCTTCAAGTGATTTCATTGGAATGTTGGAAGGACAGGCTGGTTGATCTTATTAAACTTTTCCAGCATATCACTTTTGATCTTGTCTATAGGGATGACAACTCGGAAGCGGACAACCTATCAAAACAAACACTTCACAAGCAACCTGGGAAAATCTTATATTTTCAGTGTGTTGAGGAACATGAGGGTCCTCCTTTGTCAATAGAACTCTTTTAGGCTCCAAGCGGCTTTTGTTTTTACTGTGGGGTGTGGGGATATATTCCAACGACATTTATCTTTGTAATGTTGGATGTTATGGAACTGCCTCTTTTTGAAGTTTTTGGGAGGGCTTTTAGATAGTCAGTTCACATATTTTGTGGGATGGGAAGATAGTTTGGATACTAGATCAATAGATTTTCATTTTGGATTTTGTGGTGATGGGTTCTATGTATTGAAATAGTTTATATTTTAAATAATATAAAGTGAAATTTACTGTGGAAAAAGAATATATCATTTATTTTTTTATAATACCATTTATTTTTTTTATAAATATGATTAAGTCCATTTTTATAATAATCATATATTACATCGTAATCAAATATCAAATTAACATGTAACATTGTATGTTTTAACATTATTGACCACTCTTAAAATTATATTTATCATGCATCGAGTTATTGAGGGCAAAATTTAGTATTGTGGGTCACAAAAATTCATTGCGCCTTATGTGGCTAGTGCACCTTTATTGTTGCGTTTGGGCCTAGGATTTGGCCATGGATGTTGATTTTGGAGGGCATCACCCTCTCCTCCAAATCCAAAAGTTCTCGTCTTCCATGCATGGGTCTCAGCGTTAGGGAAGGCCTCAAAATTTCAACCTTCACAATTTGTGAAAAAGCTTGATAACATACCTAAAGTTCCATTACCTACCTCTTCTTCGCAACATATGGCTTTGGTTTTCGCAAATCGTGGTCTAATAGGTTAGTGCACTGACATTAGGCCATCTACCATATCTATGACAAATTGAGTTCAAAGAAACTAGTAAGTCTTGATCAAAGGAAAGCTCACTCACTACTTCTGTGGAAAGGGTTTTTGTGCATTTCTATTTGAAGCCAAAGAAGATAGAGAACTCATTTTCAAAAATGGTCCATACTTCTTCGACACCAGAGGAATGTATCTAAATCATTGGACTCCATATTTTAACCTCAAACGTGATGTTCCTTTAGCTATCCCAATGTAGGTTAGCCTTCCAAATTTACCTCTACATCAATGGAATGAAGAGACGATGTGCAATATTAGAGACACTCTAGGTCGCTACATAGATAAACCTGAACCCAAGGACGTCATGTTTGCATGCATAAAAATTTATGTGGAGGTGGATCTCAAAAAGGGACTACCAAAAGCAATCTTGTCAACTTTGGACAAGTCCAAGCATGTCTAGCCCCTAAATTATGAGCAACTACCCTTCAAATGCAAGATCTACCATGAATATGGACATTTCACAAAGGACTACAAAAAGAATACCCAAGATTCACAACCAGTCCCAAAGAAAGAAGATCAATGGCAGATTGTCAAGAAGAAGATGAACACTAAGCAAGCAACCTCCTCTTCAATTCCCAAATTCGTCCCTTCAACTCCAGGATATTGGATCCCCTCTAGATCCAAGCATGCAACATTGCACCCTCAAGCAATTGAGACCTTTCTGGAACACCCCTGAACTCAAGCCCAAAAGTCTCTAGGGGGCACTAAGGGAGAAAGGTCAACCACCAAAGCTAATAGGTATGAAATTTTATCCCAAGAAGATCCAATTTCTTTCTCTAAAATAATGGCAACCTCAATTCTTTCCCTTGTCTCATCATTTCCACCCAACATGCATATTATGTTAGAAAATCAAGAAGCCTTTTCTCCCATAGTTGGGGATAATCTATCAAATCGGCAGGAAGAAATTGATAATATCTGAGAAAAGCAACAACATCCATCAAGTATTCTAACTAGGAAAAATTCCATTGGCAACAAGAATAAGAGGACAAAGAGGATGATGAAATGGAAGAAAAGTTGCCAAAGAAAGCTGGTAGAAAACTATTAACAGAAAAAATAGAACAAATCACTAATAAATAAAAGTTCCGAGGCTTTCAATAAACTATAGAAAGGTCTTTAGGAGTTGGATCCAAAATTTCCAAAAATCCTAGGGTGAACATTCTGTTGCAAATTGGAAGCCAAAAACCTTCAATGAAATTATGAATCTACTCTCCGGGGATTGTAGAGGACTCGACGGTCGGTACATAGCTGAAGCATTGAGAGACTTAATCAAATCTAAAAAGCCCACCATCCTCCTTCTCCGGGAGACCAAATTAGAGGCTTCAAAAGCCTTGGCAAGATGCAATGGAAAAGATGTGAAGGTGCAGTGATCAACTCAAGGGACGCTTCTAGGGGTCTATGCACTTTATGGAACATCCTTCTCCCCTTCTGAAATTTGCAAATCAAACACAACACTTGGTATGGTCAAGTTTTATTCACTAGCAATCAGGAAAGAGAATTAATGTTTTACATGTTAAATGTTGGTGACCTACGGCGAAAAAGAAAATTGGCAATCATCCCTTATAGATTTTAAAGACTCTAAGTATTCTCGTAACAACATCATCGCAAGGGATCGTAATATGACTCTAAACAACAAAGAAAAAAAGGGGGGAAGTATAGTCAAATATCCATTCCGAGAAAGAATAAAGGACCTTATTGCAAAATGGTAGACATTGTAGAAAATTTATTTGGTTAAATAAGAGGCTTGGTTCGGACCACAATGCAACAAGACTTGATCGATTCAGTAACATCCCCATTATAATCCCTAGTTTAATTAATACATAATGTAGATATGAATGTGGCTATGGCCAAGTTATGTAATATGTGAATGTATTTTATGTTTTTAAATAAATAAATTGTGATACCAGTTGTTGGGGGATATGGACAAAGATGGGAGTTGAGTTATCCACAAGAGAGTGTCTAAGAGGGGTCTAAGGGAAGAATTAACTATGGGTATTAATTCAACCCATTTTCCTGAATTTTATTATCATTGGGGACAAGTTCTAACTTTGTGTTTGAGTGTATGAAAGCCCAACCATTAAACTCATGTAAGAGGGTGGGTTGAGAGTCACATCCCATAGTTTATTAGAGAGCATGGGGTTGAAGTACAATCAACATTGGGCAGAGTGAGCGATTATCTTTGGAAAATAGAGGAAATTTGCATGGGCAGTTACATGTAGTTTTACACATTTTTCAGTTTTACATGAACAACAATGGGAGAGCAAGAAAGAGAGCACTGGAGTTAGAACAAGAGGGCTAGGTGAATTTTGGGGCATGCTGGAGCGTTTTGGAGCGCTTTGGAGTTGAATATTGAAGAGTTAGGTTATCAGGCCTGAAGAGTGAACTCTTGTGTGAGTTGCATTGTAACAACAAGTGTCTCATATTGTTACTAGTAGTTTTCCTAACAATGATTTCCCTTGAGTTCCCAGTAGAGAGATTCCTGGTTACCTATGTCAAAGAGACCCTGATAAATGAATGGGACGCCCAATGGACTGAGAGTAGTGAAGGGGTACATTCCTTGGGTTGGGCAAGTCGAGAGAAAAAAAGATGGAGGAAATTTGGGATATTTGTAGGAGAATACCGATGGGTTGTGGGATATTGAGCTATGAGTGAACTGTGAGAGGCACCCTTCTCTTGTGGATTCCTAGCCCCAGCTCGGAGGTGACTTGTTGTTGAGATTTGGAACAACAACTCTATGGTTGGGTGAAACATCCTTCCCAAGCAGTTGGTTGCACAACTATTTTAAAAAGATAAGTGTTTATCTATTTTCCTGAGTTTATTTATGAGTTTAACTATTGTGCATTTTACTCTATGCATGAGAATGAATTATATGATGTTGTGGTGAAATTGTTAGCTACATTTACATTTTTAACTAGTATGGACAATTGCTTTATCTTCAACATCATGTTGTTCATAATTCAAGGTCTAAATGTATTTGTTAATCGATTTTAGTAGTAACGGTAATGAATTACGACGTGGTGCTCAAATCGTCACGCGCGTTGGGAATAATTATCGTGCACAGTACAAAGCTTGGTGCGCATGCTGTGAATAGTTGTCAAGTGCAGTACAAAGGTTGTTGTATGCACAATTAGTCTCAGTGAGGAGGTGACATTCATGTTAGCTAGCATGATGTAGTTACATTAAATAATTGGTATATGCAATGGTTAAATATGTGTATAATTTGTAGTTGGTAAGTTATAAGAATTTAGTTAGTAGAAAATTTTCGAATTTATGTGTATTTTTTGTAAGTAATGTTCCCCGGTTAAGCTAGGGGACGTTACATAATAGTATCAGATATTTTTGGTTCAACACCAGACATGTATGGGCCTGAGATCAACACAAAGTTGGTAATTTGTCATCTCAAGTGTTTGAGTTGTGTTGAATTGTGGGAAGACAGTAAAATCTCAATGAAATCCCCAAATTTCTAAGCAAATTCAAGTCAAAATTGCACTTCAAATGGTTGTTATGGAGGGGTCATTTCGACTTCCAAGTGACCGAATTTTTCTTAGACTGGCAAGCCGAGCATTTTCATGATGGTCGCAATGATCGTGAGTTGGAAATAGGGAAAATCAACTAAGCGAAGAAAGGATTTGCATGTGCTAAATATTGGCGCTACACAGTGCATAATTGGTGGTGCATTGGATATTGGTGCACAGTATAAAAAGTTGTGTGCACTAAATATTGGTGCGCATTATATAAAATGTTGTGCACACTGGATATTGGTGTGTGGTATAAAAAGTTACACGCATTGGATATTGTTGCGCGGTATAAAAAAATTGTGCACACTAAATATTGGTGCGCGATACAAAAATTTGTGCACACTGAATATTGGTGTGCAATATAAAAATTTGTGCGCACCGAATATTGGTTCACAGTATAAAAATTCATGCACATTGAATATTGGTGCGCAGTATAAAAAATAGTGTTCATTGAATAGTGGTGTGCAACATAAAATTGTGTGCACATAATATTGGTGTGCGATATAGAAGTTGTGTGCACTAAATATTGGTGTGTAGGGTGTGCGCTAAATATTGGAGATGCACATTTTTGATCTAGCGTGTGCTAAATATTGAAGCATAATAGAGAATTGATGTGTGTGCGAGCTTCAAAAAGGAAAAAGAGAAGAAGGATACCACACATGCAAAATTGTCCTATAGTCTCAAAAAAGTGTGGAGACAAAATCATATTTTGGCCATAAGTGGAGCATATTAAATCAGATTGAGATGAAATTTCTAGTTTTTTTCCGCAATAAGGAGGGATACAGAAGTGTCAGAGAGGGTCACTGGCCAATTATGCTCCGATTTTCCAGAAAAATGCAAATTACATGTTTTTGAAGATCATGGTCAAGCTCAATGGAAGGAGCACGGTTACTATTGAAACTTGTACAGAGTGTCAAAAAAGCAGACATGAAAATAATGTGTGAAGGAATTGGTTGGATTCTAAGGGGTTTGGAATGGGGATGCTGAAATAGGGAAAAATTCACTATTATGGGCCACTTTTTGAGGATTTTTGGGATTTTCAGAGGAGGAAAAGGGGTCCAAGATGGAAAATTTGGAAAAATTTATTTACTCAACTTTTTGTATAATCATCAAGCCAGACAACTTTGGTTTGGTTAAATTTTTCCAGAAGTGTGCAGTTTGGGAGATAGCCAGTTTGGCTAAAAATTCTAAGTCTACAAAAAGGGGTGAAAAAGGACAAAGTTGTCATTTCCAGATTGCTGCAGTTTTTTATTGGGGCATCATTGACAATACGAGAGTTGTTATGAATTCCCTTCTATCATTATTATTTATGTCTCATATAAAAGTTTCCATAGTTCCTAACAGATTTACTTCTACAAGTAATTGAATTTGGTGTCTGGGATTAATTACACTAGAATGAAAAGTGTGTAAAAGGGGTGAATTAACAATATTTGGATGACTATAACTTTATGCTTAAGGATCAGAATTGATAAAGAAAGCAGTCGTTGGAAATCTATTGGAGAGGAGGATCTGTATATCAAACCATAAAATTGATCTAGGAAATTTAAGTTACAATCAACGCAAAAGAAGATGACTCGTGGAATTAAAGAGTAGAAAAAAATTATGCATTATTTTCCAGAATTGTGTGTGTATATTTTTTTTCTAACAAAAATTTATTTGCATGCACATTTTCTTGCAGAATTTAGAGGTATAGGAAGGAAATTTGATTCATGTATGAGAACCACAAACATGGAGGATGTCCAAGGGTGTTACAACCATGAGGAAGAGGCCAGAGGTCTGCATATCAATATAGGAAATGTTGAGAGAGAATCTAATGGAAGAAGAGGAAAGCAAGAGCCTGTAACTATGAGAATTTTGCAGAGAGAAGTGCAGAGCTACAGGGCTGATAATGAAAAGATTATGAAATCTCAAGGAGAGATACTACAATCTTGAACATGCTGCAGAGGCAAGCCAATACAGACTTTGGCACAAAGCAAGCAACTAGTGCTAAACAAGTGATAGCATCCAGATTCTATGGAAAAAGGGATGAGCATGGGAATGACAGACAATTAAAGAGTATGAGCAGGTGCCATCATTCCCCATGGAAATCCGCTAAGAGAGCTCATGCAAGTTCAAGGCCAGGGAGTAGCCCAAGTGTGTCTCTTGTCAGGAAACAAAGGAGAAGGCCCGAAGCAGACATCTTGCAAGGTGAACTCAGAAAAATCAATCCACCAACTTTCAATGATGAGCATATGAAGGGAGAAGAGGCATGTTATCCCCAACTTATAGGAATAACTAAGGAGATGATGTCTCGATGCCCTCAAGTTGCAGACATGGAGTACTGAGAGACAACTTGACCATCAGTGTCCACTTGCACAAACAGAGACCCGCCTCACCACCGCAACTCTAGGTTCATCATGATGGTATCCACCACACTAGCTTGCTCCGGAAGACATTGGGTCTTGCTCCATGAAGTACAAACCATGTATTATGGTGAGTGTAATTTCAATATTTGAGGCATTTGAGTTTGTTGCATTTAGAACTACTTTTGATTATGTAACGCCTGCTTGGACCTTATGATCTTTACCTGGTTTCACCTTGGTTGTTGACATTGTGCCCTAGTAAGTGGTCACACTTCGGGATGGGTTTTCTACTGGGAGGTCCCCTCGACGATACATCGTGCCATTCCCGACCATACTTGTCACTTTCCATACTTCATCCCCTCATCTCCTTACCTTTTGGGATTTTTAGATGTATTGACCCAAGAAGGGGTTGTCCCTCATTTCATGGGAAGAAGGGGTTGAAGGCCCATAGGGGAGATAGATGGCGAAAGATAAAAGCCTACTTATAAACCTTCCATATGCTCACCCAAAGAGGTCTTGAGAGCAATGAAACGCTTCTCCTAAAAAAACAACGACCTACAAAAGTAAATTAACACTATATAAATGTCCCCACTTGTTGACGTGTGTACACTTACGAGGTGTCCCTTCCTTTCATTGCATATGGCACTCTGTCTACCTCTAGCTTCAAGTGGCCTTGTGGTACTGCCCTTCAAGCTAATCGATTCACCAATAAAGAGTACCCAAGGTTTTGGATTATTAATTAATTAATGGCATTAAATGGGTTTGGAAAAATGATCTGGATTTATGAGCGGAACGAAATGAATAACATACTGAATACAATAACACAGAGATATGAGAGAAAACAACAGATATCCAGTGAACAATAACTTCTATTGAATAAATAAAATAGGTTGAAACTGTAAAACTGTAGAACTGAAAACAACTTGCTCGAATGGTGGTAGTTATCTATGAGAAGAGATGTCGTTGCTATGCACATCTATCTGAGCAGAATGATTACAATGAGGCTCCAAAGGCCTTATTAACATTACTCATGAATGCCAAAACCCTAGACATCAAAAAACCTAACCCTAGGAGATGAAATGCCAAAAGTTATGTGGGCCTTGATGGGTAAGTTGGGACCTCAACTTTCTGGGGTCGTAACTTTTGCATACAACCTCTATTTTAGGCACGTGATAGCCCGTTAGAAAGGTCTTTGAGAACTACACATTATGCCATCAAACTCTAACTCTATATATAGTTTGACTACGGCAAGCCAAAAAAACACTGTTTAGGGCCCCAAAACAGCCCTGGAAGTACAAAAGATGTAGTGACATGAAAACTTCCAAAATAAGCCAATTGGATTAGGTGGGCGGCCACCAATCTCCACCTGGAAGCTGTGTAGGACTTCAGACAGCCCCGAAAGTATAGAACCCACAATTACAAAGAATTATAGAAGAACATGTTGAACTAAAAATTGTCAAGAGGAGCCAATTGGAGTAGGTGGGTTGCCACCAATATCCACCTGGATCAGTCTTCCCCAGTTAGGAAGCAGTGGTATCCATTGCATTGAGTGCCCTTATTGGGAGAGGATATTTCTGTTGAATTTGGTTGCGGGTGAGCCACTTGCCTTGGTGCAGAAGTTTCCCTACCTTGACAACTCGATAAAGCTATATCCTCTGCTGGCGAGTGCCCTTGACTTGTGTGTCCGTTATTTGATCAGTGGATTCATGTTCCATGCAGTTATCGTTGAGCTATGTTGGTGTCAATTATTCTGCGATCTCTGAGGTGTCCAATAATGGTGGAAAATATGGCCAAAGGAGGTCCACATTAAACATTGGGTGCAATCCAAGGAAGGGGGGAGTGTTTAGCTCACAAGCATTGTCACCCATAGCCTTGGTGATAGTGTAAGGCCCATAATGAAGTGGACGGAGCTTTCGATGGGGCCCTGTAAGGCGTTCTTTAAGGCCCATAACGAAGTGAACGGAGATTTTGATGGGGCCCTGTAAGGCGTTCTTTCTACAAATGTAACCAGACCTCATCTCCCACCTGAAACTTGTGCGGTACCTGGTGTTGATCATGGCACTGCTTGTACTTAGCATTGACTTTCTGCAAAATCTCATGGACATGTTGGAGGATGTGTTGAATCCTCTCAATGAATCTGGTGGCTCTATTGGCCTCAGACTGAACATGGGAAGAATATGTTTGTGTGGTTGCAAGAGGCAGTGCAACATCAATGGGACCCAAGGGTTGGAATCCCAACCCCACCTGAAAGGGGCTATGGCCAGTGGAGCTATGGAGAGCCCTATTGTAGTTGTGTTGAACATAGGGAAGACTCTCATCTCATGTACACGGATGCTTAGAGTTATACATGTGTAGGATGTGTAGAATCATCTAATTGACGACCTCTGTTTGGCCATCGGTTTGAGGGTGGAAGGGAGTGGATTTAGTGACATTGGTGTCCAACAATGACCAAAGACTCGACCAAAATGTGTTGAGGAACCTATTGTCCTGATCAGAGATGATGGTCTCTGGTATCCCAAAATGGACCCACACTCATTCGAAGAATATCTTGGTTGTGTGATGCTCTTCTTGTAGGCTGTGAGAATGGCCATCTTCAAAAATCGATCAACCACCACAAATACATAATCATTTCCTTGCTTGGTGGATGGAAGACCAGACATGTAATCCATCGAGATGGATTCCCAAGGCCTCTCGGGAGTAGGAAGAGGGGTGTATAATCCTTGCTTCTTGATGGTTGGCTTGGCAATGGCACAGAAAATGCAAGATCGAATATACTTGTTGATGGCCTGTTGAAGTTTTGGCCAATAAAAATGTTTTTGTACAACGACCACAGTTTTCTCCAAGCCAAAATGTCCTGCCATCCAACTGTAGTGAGCCTCCCAAATCAATTTTGCACCCTCGCTTGCACGAACATAGAGATGGCCCAGATGGCATGACAGTCCATCTTGAATGTAAAAATCGGTGACATTCACGCTTGTACCCTAGCATTGATAGGTGGTGGCAAACTTAGGATCTTGGTGATAAAGTTAGGGCCACTCATATGCCTCATGCCCATAGGAATGGAGCACGGTGGTGAGTGCAGCCACAGGAGATCGATTGAGGTAGTTAGCGACATGATTTGTTCTCCCTGTCTTATACTTGATGTTGAGATGGAATTGTTGCAGGTATGTGGACCAATTTTGATGGCAATCATTTTGTAACTTCCCTTATGTTTGTATGAACTGCAAAGGCTTGTGATCGGTGTGGATGATTGTCTCCTTTCCCATAATGTAATGTTTCCATTGATGACAAGATTGCACAATGGAATACATTTCCTATTCATAGGTGGGGTATTTTCGAATGGTATTTGAAAGTGTCTCACTATGGTATGCTACTGGATGACCGTGCTGAGTGACAATTGCGCCTACAACATAGTTGGATGCATAAGTCTCAATCTCGAACGGTTGTTGCAGATCATGTAAGGAGACTACTGGAGTTGAGCATAAGTGATGCTTTAGATCATCAAATGCTCATTGTTGTGCCTTCCCTCATGCAAACTTTGTCTTGCCACCGCCCTTGGTCACTTGGCTGAAGGCCCATGCAATATGGGAGAATCCCAACACGAACCGTCGATAGAAGTTGGCAAGTCCCAAGAAGCTCCAAATCTTGGTTAGTGTGGTCGGGGCTTGCCAATCAAGAATGACTTGGATATTAGTTGGATCCACATGTACCCCATGATCATCAACAATGTAGCCCGAGTATTGGACCATGTTCATGCCAAAGGAGCATTTTTCCACTTGGCATATAGCTTGTGTTGTCATAGAGTGCTCAAAACTTGTTGAATTTGTTGCATGTGCTCCTCCCAAGTTCTGTTGAAGATGAGGATGTCATCCAGATATACCACCACAAAAGAGTTGGTGAAGGGTCTCAATAGATCATACATCAACCTCGTGAAAGTGCTTGGTGCATTTGTTAAGCCAAAGGGCCTGACCAACCATTCGAAGAGACCTTCTTTAGATTTGAAAGTTGTCTTCCATACATTAGTTGGTTCGATGGGAACCTAGTGGTAGCCAGACTTTAGATCAATCTTGCTGAAGAACTTTGCCTCCTTGAGTTGGTCAAGAAGGTCATCAATTTGGGGAATTGGGTACTGGTTCCTTATTGTGATTTTGTTTAATTCTCTGTAATCAATGCAGAGTCGTTGGGTCTCGTCTTTCTTCTGCACCAATACAATCGGGCTTCCACAAGGGGAGGAGTTGGGTCTAATGTGCCCCTTTTGAAGCAACTCTTGGATCTGATGCTTGATTTCATCATTTTCCATGAACAAGCGATGATAGACTGGTCCATTAGGCAGAGGTGCACCAGGGGTTAGATCAATTAGATGCTTGATTTGGCAGTGCATCGATACCCCGGTGGGTGAGGCGAAGATGTCTATGTACTCTTCCATGATCTCATCCACTTGTTTCCGCTACAAAAAGAGGCTCTGTGTAGAGGTCACGGATGTGGTGGCGATCTTTTGCTTACTGTGAGCATGGATCACAAAGAAGACGAACTTCCCCGTCTATGAAATGACCTTACTGCATTACTTAGTAGAGATTAAAGAAATAGCGGTAGGCGGCTCTACCTTTGGTATCCTGTACAATTGTCTACACAAAGTAATAATAACACTACGGGGTCTCGACTCATACACAACATGTCGCTTCTACAAATATGGATTCCCTAAAAGAACATCAGAAACTTCAAGGGGAGAAATATCACACAATACCTCATCTTTGAAGGGCTTGATGTCGTAGGGCAAACAACATCGTTGGCTGACGCAGAGATCTCTTCCTTTGCGAAGCCAGCCGATGGTGTAGGGTTGTGGGTAGAGTGTCATTGGTAGGTCTAATTGCTTGACGACCTCTTCCGATATCAGGTTCTTCTGACTATCACTATTGACAATGAAATGAAGTAGAGCCCCCTTTACCCACATATGTGAGTGAAAGAAGTGTTCCCCTTCCTCTAGTTCTTTTGGTTCGCTTGGTTGGACTTTGGTGGTAGCAACGGTGGCACTAGGTTCAACATCAATAATCTGCTTCCCTCCTTCTGGATTTTATTCGGAGTTAGAATTTGGCTCTGACTCAGAAGCTTTCAACTCAGCCACCAGTGAGTGCTTGGAGTGACATTCTTTGGTGTTGTGCCAGGGGATTTTGTGGTATTCACACCACTTTCCCATGTCCTTCTTCGACTTCTCATTACCCTTCTTGTGTTGTGGGTTGGACTGGTTGTCATGAGAGTGGCCATCTTTTCTTTGTCCCTTGTTTTGTGGGTTGGGGTCGCCTTTGTCCTACTTCGGCTGTGAGGAGTTTGCAGATTCAAACTCTAGCCTCTTCTGCATAAATTTTTGCTTGATCTTGACAACATATCTATAAGCCACACCTAATGATGCGATGTCCAGAAATTCCATTTATGTTTGAATGCATCTATGCAGATAGTCATGGTATTTGAGCACCAGATGTCGTTCAAAGTCTTTGATTCCCAATTTGGTGCGCAGGGTATGGAAAATATCAGTGAAATCTGGTACTATTTGGTCCCTTTCCTGACGCAGCATGGTCCATCTTGTGTACTGGTCCTCATAGCTTCCAACATGGTAGTATTGTTCTTTAATGGCATCCTTGAAGGAATCCCATGTGGGGGCGACCACAAATATTGCAGATTCCTCTATGGCCTTTTGCTTAGAGTAAGTATCCCACCAGTCGTTAACATGGGGGACAACCTTGAGGAGTGCAAAAGTAATCTTTTCCCTGTCGGAAAAATTGTGGACTGAAAAGTACCCTTCAAGCAAATTCATCCATTTATCTACAACATCCAGATCTATCAGTCCTTCAAATAATGGAATATCAAATTTTACTTGTACCTTGAAGGGGGTTGCATGGTCGCTTGATGAAGATGCGTCTGTTGTGGGCAACCACCGAAGGATATGTGCAAAGTTGTCCATCATTTCGTTCCATTGTCGCGCAAGGGCTTCCTCGAGAAAAAAATTAAATGGATATCCTGCTCCATCATCTTTCTTCTCGTCACCCATGGGTTGTTTTCGAGCTCGGCATGACCGATCTTGCAAAGGCTCGATTGGTTCGAGTCCCAACTTCTTGTACCCATATCTTATCGGGGACATGCACGAAGAAAAATAAATGAAGAGTAGACCGCTTTGATACCACTAATCTGGATTTATGAGAGGAACGAAATGAATAAGATACTGAATACAATAACACAGAGATACAGAGAATAACAACAAATATCCAATGAACAATAAATTCTATTGAATAAATAAAATAGGTTGAAACTGTAAAACTACAAAACTGAAAACAACTTGCTCGAATGGTGGTAGCTATGTCTGAGAAGAGATGTGGCTACTACGCGCATTTGTCTGAGCATAATGATTACAATGAGACTCCAGAGGCCTTTTTAGCATTACTCATGAATGCCAAAACCCTATACATCCAAAAACCTAACACTAGGATATGAAACAACAAAAGTTATGTGGGCCCTAATGGGTAAGTTGGTACCTCAAATTCTCGGGGTCGTAACTTTTGCATACGACCTCCGTTTTAGGCGCTTGATAGCCCATTGAAAAGATCTTTTTGAGAACTACACATTATACCGTCAAACTCTAACTCCATTTACATTTTGACTGTGGCAAGCCAAAAAAAATATTGTTTAGGGCCCCAAAACGACCCTGGAAGTACAGAAAGATGTACTGAAATGAAAACTTCCAAAATAAGCCAATAGGATTAGGTGGGCGACCACCAATCTCCACCTGGAAGTTATGTAGGGATTCAAACAACCTCGGAAGTGTAGAACCCACAATTACAAAGAATTATAGAAGAACATGTTGAACTAAAAACTGTCAAGAGGATCCAGTTGGAATAGGTGGGTGGCCACCAATATCCACTTGGATAAAAAAAACAAGCATTTAAAACAAAGGTGCAACACACCCTCTTCAAAGGCACCCATAAATGAGACATTGGAGTCCCTTATATGCCATGAACCCCATGCCCAAAAGTCTTGCCCCCATCCATATCATCATTTCCACATGTCTTAGAGGGGGTTTCAAAACGTGAAACACTCCTTGACTTAGGGGATGACTCACCCAATAGGTCACCTTGTCAACCCTCCCATACCTAAACTTGGTAAGTTGCATAGGGCCTTTAAGAAATTGTTTAATTTGATGAGGTTGGTTTCGATGTACATGCTTAGATGGTTCTTTTATTGATTTGATTTACTCATCATTATGCATTTGACTTGAGATCCTTGGAGGGTGTATCCATTTGTCTTTGCAGGACTCAGTTGGTGGACAGTTTTGGAGGAACAAGCCAAGTTTGGGGTTCCATGGGGCTTGAAGCCCATAGGTTGGATACCAGGGCCCACATGTCGCATGATGAAGACATGCCTTTGGAGGCTTAGAAGACATCATGAAGGACCTAACCTAGCCCCTACCACCCAAATGGTTTGCCTAAGGAGGCCAAAACGTCACCTTCGAGGGCTTGACGTCACATTAGGGCTAGGGTTTGGTGGTGGTTGAGTACACTTGGCACTTTTTGAAGGAAGGAAACCATGGATCGTGGAGGATAGTCTTGGATTGAAGATACTTGGCCTTTGGAGGCCTAACACACTCATCTCCTACTCCAACAACTTGCAAAAGTGCCAAAACGTCACGCTAGAAGGGTGACGTCTTACTTTAGGGTTTTACTTATGTGCAAAATATGAATTAAAAGGTATTATTTTGTGTAAAGGGGTAAAATAAGGGTTGTTGTCCCCTTATTTTGTGGTTTACCCTCAGTTATGTGGACAAACAATGTCTTAGATGATTTATATAAATATAGGTCACCTCTAATTCATTTTTATCATAACTCTCCCTCTTGTGAGGGGATACTTGTCTGAAATTTGTGCCCTACTTGGGCAATTCTCCTTATCTCTCCTGGTTACATTCTCTTGCTATGGTTTGTCTTTGTCATTGGTGGAAGAAGTGATGCGCTATCTCTCTTCAAGTACTTTTCTTGCTTTATGGTGGATATTTCTTGGTTAAAGAAAGAGTTGATCCTGTTTATGCTTGCACTAGGTAAGGAATCCATCTTGTTGCTTCTTTTCTTGGTTACAAGTCTAATTTAATAAGCTTCTTGGGGAGTATAAGTGCATATAGCCCCACCAAGGCCATCATTTTGTTTTGAAATAAGTTGTTTCATATAGGAATACTAGGAGGAGTAAAAGGGTTTACACCCTCCTAAGGTTTTCCTTAGCTAGTTTTGCTTAACTTGGGGAGTAAAAGGGCTTACACCCCCAAGGAGGTAGCACAACTAGCTCTTTCTCTTTTAAAGACTCCATAAGCCAATAGTTGAAGGCACTAATCTCTTGCATTGGAGAAATAAATCATTGCATTGGGATACGTAGAACTACGAGATATTGGAATTGTTCAAGTTGGAATTTCTTCTACATGTTATAAGCATTATTGTGCCCTAAGGGCGTCCTCTTTTAGCCAAGCAATTTGCTGCTGTAATAAGTTTAATGCTACAGCCATTAGGGCTGCAACAAACCCTAAACACTTTCTTGAATAACTCACAATTCAATCGTTAGAAGTTGCTAATATTTTGCCCCTACAATCTACTAATCCCAGTGCACTTTTTGGGTGGATTACTTGAAAGTTTTGATGGTTGGTTTTTATGCTGTAACAACTTGTTTGCTACATCCATAAGGTTGAATAGTATCTTTGCAATGCCTTTTTCTTATAGCCTTGTTTCAATGCTAAAGTCTCATGCTATTTTACTTGAGTTGTGCTAGTGTTTTCCTAGTTTCTCTCTTGCATTTTTACGTGACTTTTAACATCTTATCTAGCAACTTTATTGATTGTTTCTTGTTGATATATATCTTTGTTGATTGCTGCAAATAGGGAAGCAAGCTTAACTTGCTTGTCCACCTAACATATATCTCGTATAGTTGGATTTTTCTTGTGTCTCGGGAAGGTACTACCATCAAATGCAGGTGCTTGAACTTTTTGGCAACCGTTAACCACTCCCGAGACTCATTCTCAAGCCTTCTTCCATCTAACAACTTGACCTATAGGGGAATTCATTTCATCATCTCACTTTCTGTCTCATTTCCCCCTAGGGTCACCCGATATTCCCCCCTTGAGGTGATCACTTCACCTCTAAAGTGACAAGAATACCTATCTAAGGTGACAGTGGGTAGATGTTCTCTTAGTTGTTGCCATATTATGGTTTGGGTCGGGATTTTTCCAACCTACAACTTGTGCGATAACATTTTGGCATCGTTGTCGGGGAGGATTTAGAATCCTCTTCTAATCCCTAATGATACTTTGGAAAGCTATCCCAAATCCTTTCCCTAGCTTGCCCGGTGACTCCACCTGAGGGAAGATCCCTCTCCCCTTTCCATCCTTTGATTAGCCTTGATCTCATCTGGCGACTCCATTGAGGTGTTACCCTAAGTAATGGAACCATGGCCTCATGGGACTTACCATGGGCATTCCATAAAGTGTACCCTTTTGTTAATGTTCAAAATATCCCTGGATATCCAAATCATTTCCCTACAGAGTGGAGGGCAAGTTGCCCTAAATTTAATGGTGATCGAGCTCTAGCGGTCACCCATGTCGTCAATTATATGAAGTATGCTTCAAGCTTAAATGTGCTACATGAAGATGTGTTGATGAAAATTTTTGTATCTTCACTGGAATAAAGTCAAAGGAATTGGCTTGCACACTCATGTAATCCGAAGAGTATCCCATCTTCTACCAATCTCATTGAAGAATTTCTCATGAATTATTGGCCAACTACTCAAAATTTGCAAGATAGTTTCCAAGAGCTCAAACAAGCTCTTTGTAGAGAAGGTTTTTCGGTGGATCATGATACAATAGAAGAAGAAATGCTTGAAGAAAGTTACCAAGAAGATCCCAATGAACTTTATCATGTTGTGGATCCAGATGAGACATTTGATGAAGATGAAGTGCTTATATCTTCCCTTTCACTTGATGAAGACATCCATGCCTCTACTTCTCCTGCACATCAAGAAGAGAACATGATGAGTCGTGACCCTTTTGACAATCTTGATGATACTTTATTCCATGACTTTGGAAGTGAAGAAGTATTAGAGGAGCATTTGGATGCAACAGATCCTTTTGAAAGAAAGCAAAAAAAGCACTATGTATTAAATATCAAGCCCCTTGCGATGAAGAGGTGATGGAGGGGCATGTCCATAAAGRGAAAGAAGAATTCTGACRAATCACAACAGGGCTCCTGCTTGATGAAGGTGAGGTTGTCCATCTTTGCTTTCCTCCTACGCATGAAGTTGAAGAAGCAATTGAAGATCCAATTGAAGTCTCCCTAGCCTCTATCCTTCCTGCACACAAAGACAAAGAGATCGSCATTTTTAGTCACACCGATGGTCTTATAAATATGGTTGAYGAGCATATAGATACTTTCATATAGACTAGGAGACACACATGGGATTTTGTCATTTCATTTTTTATAGAGACCCCATTATGACATTGATGGTAGCTCTCAAGAAAATTGGGTTGAGTTGTCATCTTCAAAAGATCGGTCTTCATGCGTATATGATTCATATGTTTGGCGGCCTAATGATGACATGGTTACATATTTCTTCCGTCCTTTCGAGGATGACCTGTCGCAACATTTTTAGGATGATTTTTCAGTCATTCCTTGGGGGTTGTGATATAGATCCTTTTGGGGATGCAAACTTGTTCTATGAGGACTTTTATCCACCTTCATCCTCAATTTTAGATGGACACCAGGACGTGGCCATCCTAGAGGAATCCAAATCTCACTCTGTAAAACTAAAGCGTTCTCATCTTTTGGACTTTTACAAGGACTCGTATATGAAGAGGCAACATTTTTCTTTCTCTGGACATAAGGTTATCACGTACCTCTTATCTTCTTCTCCGGGAAGCCATGCAGTCTTCTTCTGATCTCTCATCTCCTATCAGTCTTCAACAAGCAGTGGATCTTTGTGCGTGAATGAGGATGAAACGTTTTCTATATATGATAGTCCTCTTCGAAGATGGGTTGATCGATCTTGTGGCTATCACTTCAGGCATGATTCCTTGGATGATCATAATTACAAATATTCTTTCCAATGTGATTTCATCCTTCCCACCCATCTCCATGAGTTTCATTTCACGATTGATTATATATCTATTTATGTTTATTATGTGCTTGACTTATCTTTGTTGTTTTACATAATTAAGCACAGGGGAAGATACTTTGATGAGATGATCAACCAGTTGCACTGGTTCTATGAATTCACCTGACATCATCTATCGCTTGATCTTCAGGGCCCCAAGGCCCCAGGTAAGTAGGTAGGTTATCTTGATTTCCTTGCATTTGCATCTTGATTTCTCATAGTAGCTTAGTTTCATTTCATATTTCATTTTTCTCGACTTGCATATTTATTTCATGTTTAGTTTAGATTTTGTCTGAAAAAAAATGCTAAAATTTGCTTTTCTATATCAGTTTTCATTTTTGGTTTGATGTATATGGACGAAGGGTGATAGAGCCACACTGGATTTTACAGTGTTATGTTTCAGCGTAGGCACATGTCAACCAGGAGATGTTGTGGTTCTCATGCACTCTATGACAAGTACAAGTCCCAAAGTAGGAGCCATATGTTATCCCCAACTTCTAGGGATAACCAAGGAGATGATGTCTTGAGGCCCTCATGTTGCAGATATAGAGTACCGAGAGAAATATTGACCAGTAGTGTCCACTCGCAGAGACAAAGACCCACCTCACCACCACAACTCTAGGTTCATCACGACAGTATCCACCACATTAGCTTGCTCTGGAAGACATTGGGTCTTGCTCCATGAGGTACAAACCAGGTATTATGGTGAGTGTCATTTCAATATTTGAGGCATTTGAGTTTGTTGCATTTAGAACTACTTTTGATTATGTAATGCCTGCTTGGACCTTATTCTCTTTACCCTGTTTCACCTTGGTGGTTGACATTGTGCCCTAGTAAGTGGTCACCCTTAGAGGTGGGTTTTCTACTAGTAGGTCTCCTTAATGAGTCATCGTGTCATTCTCGACCATACTTGTCACATTCCATACTTCATCCCCTCATCTCCTTACCTTTTTGGATTTTCGAGTGTATTAACCCAAGAAGGGGTTGTCCCTCATTTCATGTGAAGAAGGAGTTGAAGGCCCAGAGGGGAGATAGTTGGAAAAATATAAAAGCCTACTTATGAACCTTCTAGATGCTTTCCCAAAGAGGTCTTGAGAGTAGTGAAACGCTTCTCCTAAAAAATCAAATACCTAAAAAAGCAAATTAACATTATATAAATGTCCCCAGTTGTTGAGGTGTGTACACTTATGCAATGTCCCTTCCTTTCCTTGCATATGGCACTCTGTGTACCTCTAGATTCAAGTGGCCTTGTGGTACTTCCTGCCAAGCTAATTGATTCACTAATAGCGAGTACCCAAGGTTTTGGATTATTAATTAATTAATGGCATTAAATGGGTTTGGAAAAAAGATGCATTGAAAACGAAGGTGCAACACACCCTCTTCAAAGGCACCCATAAATGAGACACTACGGTCCCTTGTATGTCATCAAACCCATGCCCAAAAGTCTTTCCCCCATCCATATCATCATTTCCACAGGTCTTAGAGGGGGGTTCCAAATGTGAAACACTCCTTGACCTAGGGGATGATTCACCCAATAGGTCACCTTGCCAACCCTCCCATATCTAAACTTGGTAAGTTGCATAGGGCCTTTAAGCAATTGTTTAATTTGATGAGGTGGGTTTGTATGTACATGCTTAGATGGTTCTTTTATTGAATTTATTTACTCATCATGATGCATTTGACTTGAGATCCCTGGAGGGCGTATCCATTTGTCTTTGTAGGACCCAACTGGTGGACAATTTTGGAGGAACAAGCCTAGCCTGGGCTTCCATGGGGCTTGAAGCCCATAGGTCGGATACCAAGGCCCACATGTAGGATGATGAAGACATGCCTTTGGAGGCTTAGAATACATCATTAAGGACCTAACCTAGCCCCTACCACCCAGACGATTTGCCTAAGGAGGCCAAAACATCACCTTTGAGGGCTTGATGTCACATCAGGGCTAGGGTTTGGTGGTGGTTGAGGACACTTGGCACGTTTTGAAGGATGGAAGCCATGGATCGTGGAGGATAGGATTGGATTGAAGAAACTTGGCCTTTCGAGGCCTAACACACTCATTTCCTACTCCAACAACTTGCAAAAGTGTCAAAATGTCGCCCTAGAAGGGTGATGTCTTACTTTGGGGTTTTACTTATGTGCAAAATATGAATTAAAAAGTATTATTTTGTGTAAAGGGGCAAAATAAGGGTTGTTGTCCCTTTATTTTGTGGTTTACCCTAATTTATGTGGACAAACTATGTCTTAGATGATTTGTATAAATAGAGGTCACCTGTAATCCATTTTTATCATAACTCTCCCTCTTGTGAGAGGATACTTGACTGAAATTTGCACTCTACTCGGGAAATTCTCCTTATCTTCCTCTTGGGTACACTCTCTTGCTACGGTTTGTCTTTGTTATTGGTGGAAGAAGTGATGGACTATCTCTCTTGTAGTAATTTTCTTGCTTTATGGTGGATATTTATTGGTCAAAGAAAGAGTTCATCTTGTTTATGCTTGCAGTAGGTAAGGAATCCATCTTATTGCTTTTTTTCTTGGTTACAAGTTTAATTTTCTAAGCTTCTTGGGGAGTACAAGTGCATACAACCCCACCAAGGCCATTATTTTGTTTTGAAATAAGTTGTTACACAAAGGAATACTAGGAGAAGTAAAAGGGTTTACACCCTCCTAGGGTTTTCCTTAGTTGGTTTTGCTTAAATTGAGGAGTAAAAGGGATTACACCCGTAAAGAGGTAGCACAACTAGCTCTTTCTCTTTTAAAGACTTCGTAACCCAATAGTTAAAGGCACTAATCGCTTGCATTGGAGAAATAAATCAGTGCATTGAGATACGTAGAACTACGAGATATTGGAATTGTTCAAATTGGAATTTATTCTACATATTATAAGCATTCTTGTGCCCTAAGGGCGTTCTTTTTTATCCAAGCAATTTGTTGTTGTAATAATTTCAATGCTACAACCATTAGGGCTGCAACAAACCCTAAACACTTTCTTGAATAACTCACAATTCAACTGTCAGAAGTTGCTAATATTTTGCCTCTACAATCTAGTAATCCCAACACACTTTTTGGGTGGATTACTTGCAAGTTTTGATGGTTGGTTTTTCTGCTGTAACAACATGTTTTCTACAACCATAAGGCTGAATAGTATCTTTGCAATGCCTTTGGTGCCTGCCTTCCGTCCATCCCTACACCAACAATGGAGTAGGCCATTGTACTACTTACTTATATCCTCGGCGAGTAAGATTCCCCCAAACTAATAGATAGATGCGCTTCACCTCCTTCTTCAAGGTCAATAAGCCTTGAAGCCCTCACTACACTAATAGATAGATGTGCTTCGCCTCCTTCTATGTTCAATTGCCGGTTTGATACATATACATTCTATTTCACTCATACTAGGAAGGACATGTGCAGTTCACTTGAGACAGAGAAGCTCTCACCATCTCATCTATAATGGCCGTTATCCCCATACCACTTTAAATAATAGTTGCCAATATATATTCAAAAGGTAGATTGCTAGCAACTCTCTATTCATTATAGTAGGGCGTTTCAAGAATACCCCACTAGGTCAAGTTTCCTATATACGTATTAACGACCAACATGCATTCATATTACGTATGTAATAACGTGATTTTCGGGAACACTCACCCTCTCGATTATTGTTGGCCAACCTTTTCATAATGGAGTAGGGGTTCTACCCGTAGCTTACAACCTTGTTTCAATTCTAAAGTCTCATGCTATTTTACTTGAGTTGTGCTAGTGTTTTCCTAGTTTCTCTCTTGCATTTTTTACGTGACTTTTAACATCTTATCTAGCAACTTTATTGATTGTTTCTTGCTGATATATATCTCTGTTGACTGCTGCAAATAGGGACAATAAGATTAACTTGCTTGTCCACCTAACATATATCTCATATAGTTGGATTTTCTTGTGTCTCAAGCAAGTACTACCATCAAACACATGTGCTTGATCTTCTTGGAAACCATTAACTACTCCTGAGACTCATTCTCAAGCCTTTTTCCATCTAGCAACTTGACTTATAGGGGAATTCATTTCATCATCTCACTTTCCGTCTCATTTCCTCCTAGGGTCACCCGATATCCCCCCCTTGAGGTGATCACTTCACCTTTAAAGTGATGGGGATACCTATCTAAGGTGACAGTGGGTAGGTGTTCTCTTGGTTGTCACCACATTGTGGTTTGGGTCGGGGCTTTCCCATCCTACAACTTGTGCGATAACAAGGCCAAGGTCTGGTTGTTGGAAATGAAGAAATGTTTTCAACTACATGATTATCCCTCCAGGGTAGAAACAATAATTGAAACCTACCACTTGCAAGGAAAGGCAACCATGCGGTGGGATCAACTTAAGCAAACAAAACACCTTGATGAGAGGAAGGTCTCATGGAAGCAGTTCAAAGGATATTTCCAGGATAAATAGTTTTCAAAGCATTACTATGAGAGGAAAATGAAAGAGTTATTTGAACTCAATCTAGGAAGCATGATAGTGGATAAGTATGAGAAGGGGTTCTTTGAGTTGTTGAAGTATATGGGCTTCATCAAGGATGAGAAGGTCAAAACCCAAAGACATTTGAGTGGGTTACCCTCCTTCTACAGTGACAAGATATAAGATGACAAACCCTAAGACTTTGGAGGAGACCATAAGGAGAGAAAATCATCTTTATGAGCAAAGCAAAGGGAGGTCAGTCTTCCAAAAAGCTTGGAATGACAAGATGAAAGGAAAGAGGGATCAAAAGAAGAAAGGTTTTAAGCCACCCTTTTTTAGGAACCACTCCCAAGCAAATCAACAAGGACAGTCAACCCAAAATGAGCACAAGACAACTGATTAATTTGGGAAAAGGCCAAGGCAACAACCTGTACGATGGGATGTGAGGGAAATCACTTATATATGGACTACCCTCACAAAGGTGAAAGAATGAACATTGTCCACAACATTCAGGAGGATGAAACAATTGAAGATATGGGAGGAAGAATGCCAAGGATTTATGCAACCTTAAACAACAAGCAAGTAGAGTATCAATACTCCATGATTGAAGTGGAAGGTAAGATTGATAACCAACCCAAAGCAATTTTAATTGATTATGGAGCTAGACATAGTTACATAAACTCTAACATTGTTGAAAGATTTCACTTGCAAAGGAGTAAGCATAAGAAATCTTGGTTAGTTCAGTTAGCCACAGGGGCTAAGAGAAAGAGCAATGAGTTGGTTAAAGATTTCCCAATAGACATGAATGGAATCAAAACAAAGGTAGATGTGAACATCATACCATTGGGTTCATATGACTGCCTAATTAACATAGATTGGTTAGAAAAAAACCACGTTGTCCTAGATCGTTACAACTAGACAATAACTTGTCTTGATGAGGGGGGTTAGCAGGGCAAGATTCAAGGCATTCCAACATCTGTAACTGTTAGAGAAATTTCATCCATGCAACTGAAAAAGTGTTTTGGGAAGGGATGTCAAATTTTTGCAGCCCATATGGAAGAGGCAGCGAGAGATAAAGTGGCAAGTATTGAAGACAATCCAATATTGAAAGAGTTTGAAGATGTTTTTGGGGAAATATCAGGATTGCCACCAAAGAGAGACATTGATTTCTCTATTGATTTGGTGCTAAGAGTTGCCCTGGTGTCTGAGACACCTTACAAAATGGACACACCATAATTGAAAGAGTTACAAATGTAACTTGAAGAGTTTTTAAATAAGGGGTATATACACCCAAGTGTGTCATCTTGGGGAGCCCCAATTCTCTTTGTGAAGAAGAAAGATGAAACTTTAAGGTTGTATATTGATTTTAGACAAGTGAATAAGGTCACAATAAAGAACAAATATCGTTTTCCAAGGATTGATGATCTTTTTTATCGGCCGAAAGGTGCAAGAATATTTTCCAAGATTGACTTGAGATCATATTATCATCAAGTGAGGATAAAGGAAGAGGATATCGACAATACAACGTTCCAAACAAGATATGAGCATTATGAATTTACGGTAGTGCCTTTTGGACTATCAATGCCCCATCGGTTTTCATGTTCCTGATGAATGGAGTGTTTAGGGAGTACCTGGACAAGTTTGTGATTGTGTTCCTAGATGATATACTCATCTATTCAAGGACACAAGAAGAGCATGAACACATTTAATAATGGTGCTGCAATTTTCGAGAGAGCACAAGTGGTATGTCAAACTAAGTAAGTGCATCTTTTATCAAAAGAAGATTCACTACTTGGGGCATATTATATCAATATATGAGATAGCAATGGATCCCGAGAAGATAGAGGCCATTAGAGGGTGGCCAACAATAAAAAATGTGATAGAGATAAAATCATTTATGGGTCTTGTCGGTTATTACCGAAGATTCATAAAAGACTTTTCAAAGATCTCAAGCCCAATCACTTATTTTCAAAACATGAGAGTGGAATTTGAGTGGAGTCCCAAATGTGAAGAAAATTTTCAGCAGTTGAAAGATATTTTGACAAGTGCACCAATATTAAAGATTGCAGATCCATATGAAAATTTTGTAGTGTGCATTGATGCATGAGGGGAAGGGATCGATGGAGTCGTCACTCAAAAAGAGTATGTGGTATGCTATGAGTCTCGAAAATTAAAGGAGCATGAGAGGAATTATGCTACACATGACTTGGAATTAGTAGTCATTGTACAAGCATTAAAAATGTGGAGATATTACCTTATGGGGAGAAGATTTGAGCTAAGGACAGACCACTGTTGTTTGAAGTATTTATTTGGACAACCAACATTAAATGCCAGACAAACTAGATGGTTGGAATTTCTAAGTGAACATGACTCTGAAATTAAGCATATAAAAGGAAAGGAAAATCAGGTGGTTGATGCACTCAATATAATAGTTCATGAAATGCATATTTCAGCCATCAACATGTTCAACACTAATTTAAATCACAAAATTTTAGAAGTTGCAAATTTAGATCAACAATATTTAAAAATAAAAGAAACGTTACAACAAGACAATTTACTGCAAAAATTTAATTATTATGAGTTGCAAGAGGATGGAATACTCATGTATAGAGGAAAAATTTATGTGTCAAATTCCAATGAGTTGAAAAATATAATGCCAAGGGAAATGCACAATGTACCATATGTTGGGCACCCAGGATATCAGAAAACAATTGCAGTTGTAAGAAGCCAATATTTTTGGCTAGGAATGGAGAAAGAAATGGCTAATTACATAGCCATGTGTCTAGAATGTTAAAAGGTGAAAACAGAGCATAGACATCTAGTGGGGCTATTACAACTATTGTTCATTCTCGAGTAGAAATGGGAAGTGGTTACAATTGATTTTATTACAAATCCACCCATAACAATAAAGCAACATGATTCCATCATGGTGGCGGTATATAAATTGACTAAGGCAACACATTTTGTTCACGTGAAGACACTACACAATGCAACAACCATTGTAGAGATTTACATGAAAGAAGTTGTCAGGATACATGGGGTGCCTAAGTAAATTGCTTCAGATAGAGATTCAAAATTCACATGTAATTTTTGGAAAAGTTTGTTCAAAGGCTTTAGGACAAATCTAAATATAAGTACAACGTATCACCTAGAGTCAGATGGAAAAACAGAGAGGACCAACAAAATAATTGAAGACATGCTTAGAATTTATGTGATGGATCAACCATTAGAGTGGAAAGAATATATCCACTTAGTAGAGTTTGCTTACAATAACGGGTATCAGGCCTCACTAAAAATGAGCTCATTTGAAGCATTGTATGGCAGGAAGTGTAACACACTAGTGAGTTGGGATAACCCAGTAGAAAGAGTTGTCATTGGATCAGATTTGTTAAAGGAAATGGAAGAACGGATGACAAGGACTAGGCAGAATTTAAAGGCTGCCCAGGACATGGAGACAAATTATGCAGATAAGAACAAAGATTTTAGAGATTTTAAAGTGGGCGAACATGTTTATTTTAAAAGTGAAAGAAAAAAGAAGTTTGTTGAGATTGGGTTACTGCCCAAAGCTGGCAACAAGATATTGTAGGCCTTTTGAAATCTTAGAGAAGACAAGGCCAGTTGCGTACATGCTATCATTTCATGCATCCATGAGAGTGCATAATATATTTCATGTGTCATTATTAAATAAAAATGTTTCTCACTCTGACCACATAATTAATTAGACTGTGATCCAAGTGGAAAACAAAGGGGATTTTCAGGTGGAACCGGTACACATCCTCAACTAGAAAGTCAACGTGCTCAAGAACAAATCCATAGGGTTGGTAAAGGTTCAATGGACCTTATACGGTCCCGAAGATGCAACTTGGGAGCATTAAGAAACTATGCAGGAGGAATACCTGCAAAATTTTGTCAATTTTGAAGGAAACAAAAATTGAAAATGCAATACTCCATTTCTGGGAAGCTAGAGTTCCGAAAACACATCTCATAATTCTGGTCACTTGTGTTGACATCCTTGATAAAAGAATGGTGTAGCTTGATGAATTGGGAACAATGAAGGGGGCACATTCCTTAGGTCAACAAGTTGAGAGAAATATGAGATTTTGGTTGGGACTACTATTGGAGGGTAAAAATTGTAGAATTTTCTTTTCTTTTCTGAATATTGTAATGTGATGTAAATTTGTATATGTATTCAACATGGTGTTGTACATCGATGACGATGCACAATTGCAGGGTAAGGGGAATGTAACATCCCCACTATAATCCCTAGTTTAATTAATGCATAATGTAGATATGAATGTGGCTATGGGCAAGCAATGTAATATGCAAATGTATTTTCTATTTTTAAATAAATAAAATGTGATACCAACTGCTGGGGGATATGGACATAGATAGGGGCTAAGTTTTCCACAAGAAAAAAGAGTGTCTAAGAGGGGTCCAAGGGGGAAATTAATTATGGGTATTAAGTCAACCCATTTTCCTGTATTTTGTTATCATTGGGAGGAACTTCTAACTTTTTGTTTGAGTGTCTTTTTGTTTGAGTGTATGAGAGCCCAATAATTAAACTCATGTAAGAGGGTGGGTGTGAGAGTCACATCCCATAGTTATTGGAGAGCATGTCATTGAATTAAAATCAACATTTGGCAGAGTGAGAAGTCCACTATCTTTGGAAAATAGAGGAACTTTGTGTTAGCACTCCCTAATTTCCCTTGGCTGCGGGAGGGAAGTCACAGAGGTAACCTCAAACCACTTGCAGGCTAGAATCTAGCCCTTCCAACCCAGAGAGGGCTCTCTCACAGATTTTCGATGAAATCAGAGGCTAGGTCTTTAGTGAATGGATGGGTTTATAAAGTTGATGGTCGGGCAAGGGAAAAGGACCATCCATTGGGCATGGAGTCAATAAGGAAGTAGGTCAAAGTGATCAATACCCAGTTAAGGAGAAAATCAATACTAAGGGCAAGATAGCCACCACTTTCTGGTTATCAAAGTTTTGTGGTATGATAGAATAAAGAAAGAAAACAACTCATCAAGCATGAAGCACCCAACATGGGTGAATTTCATGTTTGACTTTAGATGAAATAAATGAAATGTTTAACTGTTATAATTCAGAGCATGCAACCATGAATTCTTAACTATCTTCCTCCAATTAAACATTTGAAGATAACACACTGAAATGAATAAACTGAGTAATGAAGACACAAGCCCAAAGAAGGATTACATCACCATAAAGAAAATACACATGAATCCTTGGGATGAAGAACTTTGTACTTTTGTTATTGATCACAAAAACTTCTTACAAAACAGGTAGGTCTTCTCTTTCTCTCATCGAACCCAAGGAGTCCTCCCAAGACCGCCCCTACTCTATTACAAAATGCTTAGTTAAATAACAAAAATAATAACAAAATGTTCCTAGTTTGCTGGAAATGAAATCATAAAAATAAACTAAAAATGAATTGGTTGCAATGAGGTCTCAAAAAGATGAGAGTTGTTGGTCACAAATCTCCTTGGAATGGGAATGATCTTTTGATTTTGTGCTCTAAATCTTTGAGTTGATCTTGATGATATGAGATCTGTCACATGTCCTTAACTGTTGATCTCTTGCCATGGAATCTAGGATCTGATTGTCACCTATTTGATATGTCGAATTGATGTCTGGATGGTGAGAAATATCTTCAATTTCCTATAAACATTGATAAAATCCTTGAAAAACTTACAATTTGACTGCCACCTGCTTCTTTAAATATGGGATTTTACACCTGTTGATTTTGTGCCTAAAGATAGGGATGCTCTGCCATATGGAAACCTGAATTTTGTCCTCTCAAATGTTTAACTTGTTCCCCTGTCACAATTGCACAACGTGTGGATGCAGTTCACTACGCAACTGAGTTCTACAACACTTGCACATCGAATTTGCGCAATGAGTGCCCTGTTTCAACTTTGTCCACTTGGATGATCACTCCAAGGTGTCTGAAGGTAATTTGTTATTTTCTTTTCATTCAAATGGTGTTGCCGAGCTCTGATTTTGAAATGACAGCCATGAGGGATGATGGACCTCCACTAATTAGAGTAAGTACAATTGTTGCTATAGTTCCTATAATCAACACAATCGCTATCGAATGAGTGAAGTGTAAGCTCCCTTTGGTTTTGAAACATTCTCCTTTATTATACACTATGGGTAGATGAAGTATTCAGAAAGAATTTTCTTCTCCTGCAATGTCTTCCCAAAAATGTGATACGATGCTGCCATTGAGAGATTCCTATGCGGGATTCTACCATTTTCATAATGCTTTGAACAAGATCCAAAAGTCATACTACAAGAGTGAAGGTTTGTTCCTTTTTGCTATAAGCATGTTTTCCAGATGAAAAAAGTGAAGGTAAAAGAGCCTTTGAATGATTAGCAAGACTCTGAATTCTTTCTTTTGAGCTAGTTAGTTTTTGAACAATATCGATTGCTTCTCTTTTGACCTGACAATAAAACTGCTCTAGAGTTTTGCGCACTTGCACATAACATTTGGCATTTGATTTTTTAATTAAACCCCTTCATTCAACAACTGGATATTTAGCTGGCAAATTCATGGCTTGACTTCCTGTGGCTGTCCCCTTAGATTTACCAATCCAATTCTCACTGGCCATTGCCTATTCCCTGGGGCTCCAAATAATTGGATGCCTTCTGCAGTAGTCTGCACGGTCTTTGAATAGATCCATTTATCATTAATATGATTATCGCCTTGCCTTTATTCATTGTGTTATCCTGATCATCTTCCTGCAAATATCACAAATCATCTTTAATCTTCTTCGCCAACTGAGCTTCTTTCAAAGTGTTTTCATGGTTGTTAAGCCTTCGTCTCAAGCTTGTTCAGGTGGAGTGTTATGATCAGATTCTAACAATTGCAGTAATCCTCACAAGACCAGGAATGCTTATTGCTCTTATTCACTCAGTCGACTATTCACCGGTTGAGA
This sequence comes from Picea engelmannii, assembly GCA_009831015.1. NCBI lineage: Eukaryota > Viridiplantae > Streptophyta > Pinopsida > Pinales > Pinaceae > Picea > Picea engelmannii. Next base: position 326,220 of record ML789184.1, read on the forward strand.
TAAAAAATAGCAATTGCATTGTCAACCAGAGCTAAATAAAAACACAATAATGGAGGCAGAGGTGATATATTGCTCAACACAGAAGAGATTGCACTTCCTCAGTGCAAGATTTAAATTCCATACCATCTAATGCTTAATTGTCACAAACAAGTATGTGCAAACAAACATATTACAATTTGCCTAAAACCTCCATCTATACTATGCAAGGATTCGACCTTCGATCTTGAGGGATGAGCTCGCTGACAATTTTGCGTGCTAGATGTTGGGTTTGAGCTTTGCCTTGAAACCTCTTGTGTTGATCTCTCCTCCTTCTGGCTTGGCGCTCAATGTTGTCAATGTTTGAGTGCAAACTTTCTCCTCTTTTATACCTGTAGACTTGTGTGCATGCTAGCACTTTATGGCTTGGCGTTTTACATTTTCCTTCAATGTGATATATCCCACATTGCTGGTGCGAACAAGCTTTATGATGTTGATATACACCAACGTTCAATTGCTTATTCAACATGTAGTGCACAGGTTACGTCCCTTGTGGGCTCTCTTCTTGGCGCTTGGTCTCGGGCTCTGTTGTATGCTATGTTGATTTGCATTTAGGCACTTGATAGACTTGAAAGAAATTGGGTTGAGAAGCCCACAATTTTTTATTGCCAACGACTAAAAGAAATGAATATGTTCAAAACTATAAAATAGTTTAAAAGTAATATTTTTATATTCATTTATGTACAATTTTTTTATTTTGGCATAAAAACAACCTTGGCTAAGGCTTTCAAAACCCACAAGTGTTGAATAATAAAACTCCCTTGTGAAAATATTTTATTTTTTTATTTTGGCATAAAAACAACCTTGGCTAAGGCTTTCAAAACCCACAAGTGTTGAATACTAAAACTCCCTTGTGAAAATATTTTACCTTTGGGGACAATATGATTTTTGTCTAAGGCATGGAATGTCCATACCTCTTTCCAATCATCATGAGCATCAATCCAAGAGAAAACTATGCGCACAAATTATAGGGTGCMAACATCAGCTCCAATGGGGATGGAGTCCTCCCTGCGAGGTGCCAAAGAACACCATAGACTTGTGCMTGGTCCATTGAGTTGTTCACATTTCCAAAACCTGTTTTGAAAATAATCACACTGCAAACTCATACTGAAGCTGCAAGCTGAAAATTGAAGACTAACTGAGACAAACTGCTTGAAAAACTGAAAACCAACTGCTAAAGTGACTGCACGTTGTTGAAATCAAACTGAAAAAATGCTCAAACTATGAGCTTATTCAAACTACTACCTGTACTAAGCTGTCGAAACATCTGCTCAATCAAGTGATAGAAAAATGCCAGTGTAACCATGAAATGAGATGGCTAGTCTCTTGAATTAAGCTCACATCTTCCTTGAGCAGACACAAAAATGTAAAAAATGACAACTAATAACTAAACTAGAATCCTTAATCTGTAAAAAAGCACAAAATCTTCCTTCTCTGATGACTGCAACAAACTTGCCACAGGATCTTGGAAAGCATGAAAAATCACCCTGTCTTGATAATCCAAAGGACAAGGACAATCTTCATCTAAAACTGCTTCTTGTTTTATTTTGTTATGCTTAAGATCATCCTCAAAGAAAATGCAAACAATAGGTCTGTCTATAAAAATATCTAAACATTCTTTAACATTTTCAAATATGACATCTGTATTATGTGCATCGAGACTATCCTCTTGTTCATCGAACAATTCTGATTTGGTCTCATTAAGCTTTGGTAACTTTGTTTGAAGGTGATCATTTTGATTTTCAAAAGAATGAAAGGAAACATTTCCTACCACCTGATCTTCTTGCAAATGCGAAAAGCTATCAACATGAACTAGTTCACTGTATAGATTCTCCATGCAAACAATTTCAAAGATCTGACTTTCATATACTTCTTAATGAGACAAGATTTCAACGAATAAATGAGACGAAGAAACCTTTGATTGGCTGGCCTCACTTGTATTTTGATCACACAAAAGATGACAAACCAACTGCAAATTTTCATCATTTTCAGGAGTTGTAACATGGCTTTTATGATGCAGATCTACTTCATTTTCAGGCACAGAAGAAAACACTGTTTGCTGGAGATTTTCCTGAGTGTAAGAGCATATATGTTCAATCTTCTTTTCCTGATGTTGAAAAGGGATTTCATACAAAGCTTCTATGATATCTTTGTCCATGAACTCCCGATATTCATAAAATATTTCAAGATACTAAATAAAACTTTCAACGTGCTCACAACAATTTTGAACCAATGATAAAGATTAATAGATTTCTTTGCATTTCTCAAAATATATTAAATGAAAATCTTTAAGGGAGTACAAGCAACCAGGTGGCAAGCTTTCATACCATAATTGTGCATTTCCCTCCAACGATACCATGAATATTTTCATTAAAGAATCCTCATGCAATTTAACCCCAAGTCTACGTACATGCATGTGAAATCTAACCAAATGAATAGCCGCATCATCACCCTTTTGATCTTTGAACCTTGGGAGGTAGGTTTTCCAATCTACACTAGGCATTTGATTTGGAAAACCTGGAATATGCGAGCGATGCATAGGAGCATACCTTGCAGACATGAAACTCATCTTGAGAGAATAGAGTTTCTAGTGAAACTTTAAACTTCTCGATTCTTCGAGGTTGGAGTCGCCAGGTGAAAAGTACACAACCTTCTTGTGTCTGACTGTTGTTCACCATGATCAATCAGCTCTAGTCTTTGTCGTTTCTCGCAGGGAATATTTCTCATTCGTCCCCAGTAACAACGCAAAAATGTTATCACTCCGTAATTTCCCTTGGTTGCGGGAGGGAAGTCACAGAGGTAACCTCAAACCACTTGCAGGCTGGAATTTATCCCTTCAAACCCAGAGAGGGCTCTCTCACAAATTTTCGATGAAATCAGAGGATAGGTCTTCAATCAATGGATGGGTTTATAAAGTTGATGGATGGGCAAGGGAAAAGGACCATCCATTGGGCATGGAGTCAATAAGGAAGTAGGTCAAAGTGATCAACACTCGGTTAAGGAGAAAATCAATACTAAGGGCAAGATAGCCACCACTTTCTGGTTATCAAAGTTTTGTGGTATGGTAGAAGAAAGAAAGAAAACAACTCATCAAACATAAAGCACCTAGCAGGGGTTAATTTCATGTTTGACTTTAGATGAAAAAAATGGAATCTTTAACTGCTATAATTTAGAGCATGCAACCATGAATTATGAACTATCTTCCTCCAATTAAACATTTGAAGATAACACACTGAAATGAACAAACTGATTAATGAAGACACATGCACAAAGAAGGATAACATCACCAAAAAGCAAAGACACATGAATCCTTAGAATGAAGAACTTTGTACTTCTGTTATTGATCACATAAACTTCTTACAAAATAGGCAGGTCTTCTCTTTCTCTCATCGAACCCAAGGAGTCCTCCAAGGATCGCCCCTACTCTATTACAAAATGCTTACTTAAATAACAAAAATAATAACAAAACGTTCCTAGTTTGCCAGAAATGAAATCATCAAAATAAACTAAAAATGAATTGGTTGCAATCAGGTCTCGAAAATATGAGAGCTGTTGGTCACAAATCTCTTTGGAATGGGAATGATCTATTGATTTTGTGCTCTAAATCTTCGAGTTGATCTTGATTACATGAGATCTATCACATGTCCTTAATTGCTGATCTCTTGCCATGGAATCCGAGATCTGATTGTCACCTATTTGATATGTCGAATTGATGCCTGGATGGTGAGAAATACCTTCAATTACCTATAAACATTGATAAAATCCCTGAAAACTTGCAATTTGACTGCCACCTGCTCCTTTAAATCTGGGATTTTACACCTGTTGATATTGTGCCTAAAGATAGGGATGCTCTGCCATCTGGAAACTTGAATTTTGTTCTCTCGAATGCTTAACTTGTTCCCCTGTCACAGTTGCACAGCGTGTGGATGCAGTTTGCTGCGCACTGAGTACTACAACACTTGCTCAACATATTTGCGCAACGAGTGCTCTGTTTCAACTTTACCCACTTGGATGATCAATGCAAGGTGTCTGAAGGTCATTTGCTATTTGTCTTTTTGTTCAAGTGGCGCTGCTGAGCTCTGATTTTGAAATGGCATCCATGAGGGATGATGGACCTCCACTAATTACAGTAAGTACAATTGTTGCTAGAGTTCCTATAATCAACACAACCGCTATCGAACGAGTGAAGTGCAAGCTCCCTTTGGTTCTGAAACATTCTCATTTATTATACACTCTGGGTAAATGAAGTATTCAGAAAGAATTTTTTTCTCCTGCAATGTCTTCCCAAAAATGTGATACGATGCTACCATTGAGAGATTCCTATGCGGGATTCTACCATCTGCATAATGCTTTGAAAAATATCCAAAAGTCGTACTAGGGGAGTGAAGGTTTGTTCCTTTTTGCCATAAGCCTTTTTTCCAGATGAAAAAGTGAAGGTAAAAGAGCCTTTGAATGATTAGCAAGACTCTGAATTCTTTCTTTTGAACCAGTTAGTTTTTGAACAATATTGATTGCTTCCCTTTTCACTTGACAATAGAACTGCTTTAGATTTCTGCGCGCCTGCACATAACATTTGGCATTTGAATTTTTTATTAGACCCCTTCATTCAACAACTGGATATTTAGCTAGCAAATTCATGGCTTGACTTCCCGTGGCTGTCCCCTTAGATTTACCAATCCAATTGTCACCGACCATTGCCTGTTCCTCGGGGCTCCAAATAATTGCATGCCTTCTGCAACAGTCAACATAGTCTTTGAATAAATCCATTTATCATTAATATGATTATTTCCTCACCTTTATTCATTGTGCTATCCTGATCATCTTCCTGCAAATATCACGAATCATCTTTAATCTTCTTCGAAAACTGAGCTTCTTTCAAAGTGTTTGCATGGTTGTTAAGCCTTTGTCTCAAGCTTGTTGAGGTGGAGCGCTATGATCAGATTCTAACAATTGTAGTAATCCTCACGAGACCAAGAACGCTTATTGCTCTTATTCGCTTAGTCAACTATTCACTGATTGAGATAAAAAATTGCAATTGCATTGTCAACCAGAACTAAATAAAAACACAATAATGGAGGTAGAGCTGATATATTGCTCAACATGGAAGAGACTGCACTTCCTCAGTGCAAGCTTTAAATTCCATGCCAGCTGACGCTTAATTGTCACAAACAAGTATATGCAAAAAAAATTATTACAATTTGCCCAAAACCTCCATCTATACTATGCATGGATTCGACCTTCGATCTTGAGGGATAAGCTCACTGGCAATTTTGCGTGCCAGTTGTTGGGTTTGAGATCTGCTTTGAAACCTCTTTTGTTGAGCTCTCCTCCTCATGGATTGGTGCTCGATGCTATCAATGTTTGAGTGAGAACTTTATCCTCTTTGACACCTGCAGACTTGAGTGCATATTGGCACTTTATGGCTTGGCATTTTACATTTTCTTTCAATGTGATATATCCCACATTGCTGGTGCAAACAAGGTTTATGACTTTGATATACACCAACGTTCCATTTATTACTCAACGTGTAGTTCACTTGTTACATCCCTTGTGGGATCTTTCCTTTGCGCTTGGTCTCGAGATCTATTGTATGCTATGTTGATTTGTGATTGTCCACTTGGTGGACTCGAAAGAAATCGGGTTGAGAAGCCCAACAATTTTTTATTCCCAACTCGAGATCTATTGTATGCTATGTTGATTTGTGATTGTCCACTTGGTGGACTCGAAAGAAATCGGGTTGAGAAGCCCAACAATTTTTTATTCCCAACGACTAAAAGAAATGAATATGTTCAAAACTATAAAATAGTTTAAAAGTTATATTTTGAATTCATTTCTGTACATTTTTTTTTTTATTTTGGCATAAAAACAACCTTGGCTAAGGCTTTCAAAACTCAAAAGTGTTGAATAATAAAACCCCCTTATGGAAATATTTTACCTTTGGGGACAAAAGGCTTTTTGTATAAGGCATGGAATGGCTTTACCTCTTTCCAATCATCATAAGCATCAATCTGAGAGCAAATTAGGCACACAAATTATAGGGTGCCAACAATTTGTATGGGCAGTTACATGCAGTTTTACACATTTTTCAGTTTTACATGAACATCAAGGAGAGAGAAAAAAAGAGAGCACTGGAGCTAGAGAAAGAAGGCCGGGCAAATTATGGAGCATGCTGGAGCATTTTGGAGTGCTTTGGAGCTGAAAATTGAAGAGTTGGGTTGTCAGGCTTGAAGAGTGAACTCTTGTGTGAGTTGCATTGTAACAACAAGTGTTTGATGTTGTTATTGGTAGTTTTCCTGACAATTATTTCCCTTGAGTTCCCAGTAGAGAGATTCTTGGCTACATGTGTCAGAGAGACCTTGATAAATGAATGGGATGCCCGATGGACTGAGAGCAGTGAAGGGGTACATTCCTTGGGTTGGGAAGTCAAGAGAAAGAGAGTTGGAGGAAATTCAAGATAATTGTAGGAGAATAATAGTGGGTTGTGGGTTATTGAGTTGTGAGTGGACAATGAGAGGCAACCTTTTCTTGTGGATTCCTAACCCCAACTTAGGGGTGACTTGCTATTGAAATTTGGAATAGAAAGTCTATGGTTGGGTGGAACGTCCTTCCCAAGCAGTTGGTTGCACAACTATTTTAAAAAGACAAGTGTTTATTTGTTTTCCTGAGTTAATTTATGAGTTTAACTGTTGTGTGTTTTACTTTATGCACGAGAATGAATTATATATTATTGTGGTGATATTATTAGTTGCATTTCAGTTTTTAACTAGTATGGACAATTGATTAAGCTTGATCGTCATGTTGTTCGTAATTCGAGGTCTAAATGTATTTGTTAATCGATTTTAGTAGTAACATTAACAAATTCCGACGCGGTGCTCGAATCATCATGCGCACTGGGAATAGTTGTCGTGTGCAGTACAAAGCCTGTCGCGCGCGTTGTGAATAATTGTCATGTGCAATAGGCCAAGTTGTCCTTATGAAATTGGTCCTTTCAACTCTCCTAATCTTCTAGTTCTCCGCCATGTTATCTCCAATGGGGATAATGCAACGAATCGCTCAAGAAGTTAGGAATTTTTTGTATCTAAGAGGGAAATCAAACTGAAAAAATTTCATCTAATAAATTGGAAAATAGTAAGAGCCCCAAAAGATAGAGGTGGTGTGGGGATTAAATACCCTTCACTTATGAATATATCTCTAGGAGATAAACTCAGTTGGAGGATGATTACAAGCAAGCTATAATGGTGGAAGAAAGTCCTTTTCAAAAAATACTTCCATAGAGATCGTAAAACATGCATATATTGCCCACTAGCTAACAAAAGATAGAGGACTGCATATTTGGAAGCTAAACAATGTTGTTGTTACCATAATTCAATCCAAGATAACTTGGATTCCAAGGAATGGTTAAACGACAAACATCTAAGAAGATGAAATCATGGGAAGCAAACTCTTGGAACAAAATCAAGATCTGCTTCCTTAAAAAAATTGGATGAGCAACTAGAACCTCAACACTTTGTTTGATATATCTCATGGCCGACAAGTTCTAATCGTTGCATTGGATGGTCAATCAATTCGCCTTCTCCTCAACGTCTGCCCCTTGCCTTTATTCTCCTTGCTTCCCTCAAAGGCTACGCATCATGGGATCTTTCCACACCCGATCGAAGGGGTCGTGGAGCCTAAAAATACGATGTAAGGGGTGGGTATATTCATCAACCCCAGTCCCTTCCTCTTTTCAAAGTTCAACTATCTAGAATTAGGTTTGGCATTTCGATGGCCTACCTAAAGTCAATATTTTCTTTTGGATAATGGTTCAACGGAAGCTATTGATGATAAAAATTCTACAAAAGGGGAATCTAGGGCCCTTCTTGATGTGCCTTATGGTTTTCAAATGAAGAGATGAACCACCGTCTCTTTTTTTATTATAGTTTCGCTAAACATGTTTGGCAATGCACCTTTGTAGGGCTTAGCCATCAATTGCACTAGCCCAATTCTTGGAAAGAAATGCTCTCTCTATGGAGTAAAATCTACAGGACAACGCTAAAAAACAAACCAATTTTAAGAAAACTATGGGCAACTCTTCCCAAATATCTTTTTTGAAAAATTTGGTTGGCTCACAACAAGGTTATTTTCAATTAGGAGCTAGACACCCCCAAATCAATAACACCTAAGGCAAAAGGTCTCCTCGTTGAATACATCAACTGAAGGCACAAAATAAACTTTTCATTTGGATGAGGAATGTTGGCTTCAACATTTTTCACTTTCAGTCTAGAGAACTAGCCCAAGCATCTGCAAGCCAAATTTATGCACATCATGGTAACTTCAAATGGGTGTGGAAGAATTTATGAGCTGGAAAATCTTCCAAGGGTCTCCATTCTCTTCTTTGATGGAGCATCTAAAGAAAATTTAAGGGTGGTAGGTGTGGGGGGGATCTTAATAGATCTCGAGGGAAACCTTGAAATATCATTTGTTTGGGGTTTGGTAAAGTCCACAAACAATCAAGCGAAGGCGTATGATCTTTATTAGGGTATTCTCCTAGCAAAAAAAGTCAGAAAAAATCCTTGGTTCTCATAAGAGATTTAAGCATAATTATCAAATTGATGGTCTTGAAATCAACCCCTCTGATAGCAAAATTGCTTTGGTTATATCCCAAATCCAAAAGGGGTTTGCAACCTACTTAAGGTCTCATTCTACTATATTTTATGAGAACACACCTATTAGGCTAATTCTCTAGCCAATGAGGTAGTCACTCTAAAAACAAGTGCTTTACAGAGAAAAGAGAGTTAACATTTTCATCTAATACCTTAATCCCCTTAGGTTATGGATACGAGGAAATGTAACATCACAATTAATCATCATTTGTCACATACACATCGTCAACAAATTTCAAGCGAGAAGCTTAGATTTGAAAGGACCAACCCACCCCTCTCTTGCATGCTTGAAATTAAATTTGGTTTGCTTCTTAAATTCATGAGCGAGGGTCTTCATTGGCAATGTGGGATAATAAATCACTGTGTGAAAGAAGCTAGCAACGTCAAGTGGAGGAAGGCCATTCAACTAGAAATTAATCTAGTAAGAGCCTCTCTCAATCTCTTGTTGATATTGTGGAATTTATGCATGTTGGACATCGTTTCAAGACATGCTCAATATGAGATTATTCCTTTGTTTTGGCCCATGGAAGTTGGGTACGCTCTGTGTGTGGTTCCCTTGTAAGTGTTTTTCATATATCTTTTGTCATATTGTCATCCTTGGACCTCATCTAATGCATGCACTCTTAGTTATTTGAGTTTTTTTTTCTAGCCAATTATTATCTCTTGGCCTCATGGTCTTTCCCCATTGGGGATATGTTTCTCCAGTCTTTTTGGGCACTGGTCACTCTGGTATTCTTAAATTCAGTTTCAGAAACTTCTAGTTTATTAGAACCTTAGCAGTTTTGTGGTGTAATTTGTGGGAGAAGGGGTTCATATTTTGTGTGTTGGAACTAGGGCCATCTCTGGATTATTCCCTTTGTGCAACAGTTTGAGCCTTGGAATGCCCTTACCAGGGGCTAACATCATAGTTCTCCTCTGTGTGTTGTTCTTATGGATTATAGGGAAGCCCTGTAAATGTGTTGAACCTGCACAAAATAGATCTAGCTAAACAATAATACACACATTTGCAGAGAGAATTGGAGAAAGAAGAAGAAGGAGAGAAAGAATGAAATAATTCTCATTAACTGTTGTGAATAATGAATAATTTACACATGATATACTATGTATAACTCAGTGAGTGCGCACTGGAGATGAACCAATGCACCATAGTGGTGGTCTAGAGTGATCTGGACACACACCAACTGTTACGGGAATGAACTGCCACCTAGTCTAGTCTCTAAGGCAGTTGCGGGAGTGAACTGCCACCTAGTTAAGTTAACTAGTCAACTAGTCTTCAATTAACTGACTGGACATAGAGTAGTGAGGAGTTAACTCAGGGAATCAAGGCTAATGCACCAATTTGGTGATGATACCAAGACAAGGTCGAATTAGCATGGTGATGATCCCAATGTTGCATGGTAACAAAACCAATGCAAAATCTAAAGTCAACTCAACTAGTCAAATTGAAGTGTCAACTGAAAGAGAATATTCTTCAGGTGGAATATTCTCCCCTAAAATATAGGAGACTGGATAATGACTAATTATGACTAATAAACAAGGAAAAACCTCAGGAAAAATAAATCCTAGGTGTGTGTGAAGTAACTCCAACTAGCCCAAGAGTTTAGAAGGGTTCTTCGAAGGCATGAAGAGTCCATACAATGCAATATAACCTCTCTTTTTTTAGTGACTTCTAAGGTTCATGCACCAATACACTTCACAAGATGCTGTAATTTTGAATATCTTGGTCCAACAAAAACAAAAAATCGATGTCTTGGAGATAGAATGTAATATGTTAAGGGATATGGTCATTAACCTTGGTAAAGACTCTCACTCTGCAACTTCCAAGCACATGATGTCAACAAATTTTGTTCAAACATATTTGAAGGAGGAAGACACAATTCACTAAATGATGAAAGACATAGACCTTGGAAACTAGAACTCCCTTCCTTCTAACATTAGGCTGGAAGAAGCCAATAATAACCATATCTTTCACTAATCTGTATGTTCAATAAAGCAATTAGAATTTTAAGTGTTTTTTTTAAGATTATATACCTATAAAAAAACTCTGGGATGTATTAACTATATACTTTTACAAGTTATATTTTGTGATATATGAGAGCTACCAATTTTACTTGAAAACTTGAAATAAATATACTATGTAATTTTGTTATTTAGCTTTGCTACAACTTTTATAATATATATATATTTTAATTTCAATTAAAATAAAAATAAAAATGATCATTTTGATATTTCATATCATTTGATTTGAATAACTTAATTCACAAAAACATATACTTTCCTTAAACACATCATCTTACTATTATAAAATGCATTAGATGAAAAAATAATAATAAAATTGTGTGTTTTTAAGGATGAAGTATTCCATTTTTTTACAAATAAATGATTTTTTTATTCATTTCAACAACGAAACATTTGCAACAACACCATCATGTTGTGCTACTCCATACCTTCAACATATAGAATTTGTATATAAGGCTTTTGGCATCATCATATAGAATTCATTAGAGGATGACCTATTTAGAGTTATGGTTTGGTTCCATTTGGGTTGAAGTTGATTTTGTGACATGTTACAATAATTTATGATTTTTATTAGGTGAAATTATTTTGTTAATTTTTTTTTTACCCATTTTCATTTCATTTGTGTTTATTTGTTTTTTCTTTTTTAGAAGTGCTTTTAGCATTATTGTTATTTTAATACTTAAATTAAAGGTTTAAAGATTGTAATTTTATTTTTTTATTTTTATTTTTATTTTTTTTTCAAAAGAAATTATATGGAGAAATTTAATGGAAGCTTCTCCACATCTGTGAATGTCCCTACTAAACTTATAGGTATAAACTAGTGCACGGGGATTTAAACTAAGTATATGCAAGTGCAAAACTAACTAAATGCTCAACAACGTTGGTGACAATTGGTTGAGCTAACACCTTTCACTAAATGTTTGGAAACATCTTGCCTCACTCTCATGCACTTAAGCAAGAGTGAGATTGCCGATATCTTAGTAGCCCCAAGTAACACACAAGAGACAAACACGTCACAAATAAGATTCAGAACTAGGTGAGGAAGACAATAACTTCTTTTCTTAACCACCCAAACTAAACCCAAATGACAAACTTTTCTAATTTATTTACGTACTTAAATAGTTTAAATATAAATTTTAAACACAGAGTAATGTTCTTATGATTTGATGGTGATTGTTTCATAATTAAAATATATTGTCACATTAAAATTTTTTCATTATTTTTTTCCAATTATAATTATAATCATATTCAATCTTATTACTTTAATTTTTCCAAATGACATGTAGGAGGGTTGACCTCTTGCACTCCCTTAAGATGATAGACTAAACTCGTGTTGTATATAAACTTAAGCTTTGAGTTAGATCTCCCTTCTCCCTTGTGTCAAGTCTTCAAAAATATTTAAACTTCAAATTGTAGACATGTAAGAGAGTTGACCTCCTGCACTCCCTTAAGATGATAGACTAAATTCGTGTTGTATATAAACTTAAGCTTTGAGTTAGATCTCCCTTCTCCTTTGTGCCGAGTCTTCAAAAATATTTAAACTTCAAATTGGAGACATGTAAGAGAGTTAACCTCGTGCACTTTCTTTTAAAATATTGAAGTCAAATTCAAATCCTTTGTGCCGAGTCTTCAAAAATATTTAAACTTCAAATTGGAGACATGTAAGAGAGTTAACCTCGTGCACTTTCTTTTAAAATATTGAAGTCAAATTCAAATCATATGTGTAGACGTTAGGTAATATTGAAGTCAAATTCAAATCATATGTGTAGACGTTAGGTGAGATTCTTCCCTCTCCCTTATATTTATTAGTTATTTTTATGGTGTGTAAATTTTGAGTTAGATTTTTTCTCCTTATATCAAGATTTTAAACATGAAATTTATTGGGTTGAGGTGGTTTAATGAGATGGTTGAGAGGTAGGTCTTACACTCTCTCCACCCATGTTAAAATATTTGATGAGACTTTGACCCATTATGATAAGGTTAGAAAGGTAGGCGTCCCATAATGAGAGTGTCTCGATCCTTGCTAAGTCATAAGTTACTTGCTAGGCACTAGCTTGTGCGCTGTTATCACTAGCCTAGAGGTTATAGTGATAGCTAATCCGATTTGAACCTAAGCCTCCCCCAAATGCTCTTAACCAATTACCAATTCCTCTAGATTAAAAAAAAATACAAAATTTATTATCTATTTTCAAAATGAGTATAAATCAAATCTCAAAACTATCAAAATTTACATATACAATTTATTTTATTTTTGAAAAATTATATGCAAATAACGATAATAATACAAACTAAGTGCTTATATACCTACATAGAAACAACAATAATAATACAAACTAAGTGCCTATATAGAAACAACATTTACAACCAATAAATATTTACCTTTTGTCGTTCTAATCGTTCTAAAAACATGGTTCAATGGGACAACAACAACAACAACATTAACATTTTTGTCTTGGTTATGAGCCCCATCTTTGATATAGAGTTATGAAGGGCCCCATGCACTCTAATTGTGGACTCAAAAGACTCCAACATTACAAGTTTGCACTTTGAAATGAGGCAAATTATGTTTATTAATAACAAATGTATTATATATATATATATATATATATATATATTT
>ML789184.1:339753-354224 GCA_009831015.1 Picea engelmannii
ATTGCACATATAAATATGGCATGCAACTAAATACAACATTGTTATTCTAAAGGATTGGTGTTAGTCTTCGATGTTTTGGTGGATAACTCATTGTCAATGGTTTAAAAAAACTAAACATAACATATATTGCTACATGAAATATCGATAATAGTAAATATATAGAGAAATGAACAACAAATAAATATAGAATGAAGGGTTGAAGGCACATGCACACCCAAGTTGGAATGCATTTACAATTCCTAAAAGATAGAGAGAGGCATCTATGTATTGACACGTTGTTTACAATGTACACCCTCAATGAATTCTTCCCATTGAAGTCACACATTTTGTAGAAAGTTAAATCTACATCTCTATAAATAAAGTTAAAGTTAGGCCAGGAGATTGAAGGTTTGATGGAATTCATGGTGGATTTATGGCAAGTCTAGGATCACAACATAATTGTTGGGGACATATAATTAGTTGATTACTTGGATGACCCAACTAAGGGATGGATATATGGTCGTATTGAGGTGAAGGGTCTCTAGGTCATTTTGGTCAAGGTTCAAAAGTAGTGGTAAAGCCCTAAAATCTTAGGCTCGAAGGCAAAAGTGGAAGATGATAAAAACCTAAATATATTTTGTTGTTGCGAGAGATAATAATGAGTTGGTTTCACTGAGTTGATGCAATGAGCATAGATTAGTGTACTCAACCTATGGAGCAAGTCCCAAGGTCAAATTCATTGAAGGTCTACTTTGTGTGACCTTAATATGTATAAAGCAGTTACAGTAGGGGTAAGTACCACAAACTCAAGGCTAAAGATTTGTCTATCTTCATCTGTAGCATGCGGTAAAATTTTGTTATCCTTGAACACTAATTTTTTCCCATATAATCTTTAAGATATCAGGAGAAGGAGGCTCAGGAACATGATTTTACTCAAAAGGAAGGGAGAAAAACAAGTGAAGGGCCTTGCAATGATTAGGTTAAAGGGGTAGGTTTTGTGGGCATGTCTGAACTTGGAAGCTTTGTGTGGTGGTCTTAGTAGAAAGGAGTCATGCCCATAGTCTAATTCAAATGGATGCATGAAGAAAAGGAAGACGGTGACAAGGAGAAATGAGGAAAACATTGATATGGAAGTTGGGGAAGATTTGGGAGTTGCTCAAGTTCTGGAGATTTTTGGAAAGGTTTTGATTGGGAGGTTTTATGGGAGAGACATGGCTGTAGATTCCTTAAATTCTTAGATGTAGAAATGTTGGAAGCCAATTATAGGCTACAATCCTACCTTTTATATAATGACAAGAGGATGTCTTGGGTTCTTGTTCAGATCTAAAGAGGATGTAGGAAATATCTTGAATGGGAGTTGGTTACGTGATTCTTGTCATTGAAGCCTTGGCATGCCTTAGGTTTGAATTTGTCTAAAGGATCCTAATTTGGGTTAAACTCCCAAGGCTTCCCCTAGAATTTTAAACTGAAAATTTCTTAGAACATATAGGAAATATTTTGGGTAGTTTTATTGTGGTGGATCACTCATACAAAATAAGTGTTTATAGAAATGTGGCCAAAGGCTTACTAGAGATCCATGTGAAGGAGGCACTGGTGGATAGTGTGGATATTGTGATGGGACATAGAACCCATAAGAAAATTCTTGACTATTGCAATGTTCCCTATAGGTGTGTGAGATGTCATACACATGGGCATATTACAAGCGATTGGTCGAAATGCTTTACAAAGAAAGTTTGGAGGAATAGGTTTGAAGTCGCGAAGCACCTCTTGGTCAATGAAAAAAAACCTTCATAGATAAAACAAAAGGGTTCAAAGGATGGGGACTTGCAAAATCTTGCGATGGATTCACAATAAATCTCAATGGAATTCGATCTAGTTCAAAATGTTCCTACTTCCAAGGAGATCACCCAAGATTTGTCTAATATAAACAAAGTGGAGACATCAGTTCTAGAAGACATTACTCAAATCCATAATAAGACTTTAGGAGAAACAAAATGTATGTCACACTTTGGTTCCTCTACCCATTTCACTATTAATAAAGAATATAGTGGTGTGGGTTTTGGGACATGTTGATGGGTTGAAATGTCTCATTGAATAGACATGAGTGCTCCCTAGTATGAAGTACCAATTAGACCTCACATCGTTTGGGATAAGAGACCCATCTAGATTCAGGCTCGACAACCATTACTTAAGATGAAAATGAACGATTATGAAATGCATAATGTAGTGTGCAATATGCTTATATTCTATGTGCATAAAGCAAACTAATATATCCTTTACTAGGTAGGAACAAAACTAAATAAGAAGATAAAAGGTTAGTTATAGATTCATGCCTATGCTTTAGAAATGACATAAAAGATTGGTTATAGATTCCTGCCCATGATTCAAAAATATATAGTTGTTAGAGAAAAACATAAATGACAAATGCAAATAGAGTAGTATATAACAACAAACCATTCACAACCATCTATCTACCATCTCAAAGCAATACCTATTAGATGAGAAACATAATTATAAAGCTATAAACTCCAATGAAGAATAATCATGATATGGATTGTATAGAGATCAAAATGAAAAGTAGGAATATGAATGGAAACACACATATAGAAATATTGCAGAGAGAATAGTAATACGGTGTAACCCAAGTTCTATTAATGAACGAAATAGGAAAAGACCGTAAAATGCAAAGCAATACAAACTAGCTAGAATGGTGGTAGCTTATCTCTAGAGAGAAGTGTTGACTACGCTCTTTCACAAGAAGACATTACAAGAGGCTGAAAATGGCCCTTTAACATAAAGTACTAAACCCCAAGTGGCGAAACCCCTGAAGATCCAAAACCCTAACTCTAGGAGACAAAGCGCCAAAAGGATTTCAGGCCCGAAGATGGCTAGTTGATACGCCAATTTCTCGGGGGTGCAACTTTTGCATACAATCTTCGTTTGGGGTGCATAATAGTTCGTTGGAAATATCTGACTGAGAAGTAATATTGTTGGTAGGCACAGGAAGGCCATGGCCTCCCCAAGCCCCTGAATATCTAAAAAACATCGTTTAATGCCTTAAAAAATGCCCCCATAAGTTTAGGACTTGAAAAACTGGAGATATAATAATTGCTAAGATGGAGAAACATGTTGAGTTAGTGGAAGAGTTGGGTGGCCACTTATACCCACCTAGATCAAGTCAAAACATGAACAATACAACCTTACAATGGTATTAATGACATCATGTATATCAGAAGTAGTTCATAACAAACACATCACAATACCATTGCTCCCCTTCAAAAAATGGCCCTGAGGGTTTCTCCTCATTAAATTTCTCGAAATAGTTCTCAAAATTACAAAAAGCAAGAACCTGTTTCTCAAATCACGATTCCCTTTTATACTTTTCTCATAACTACCAATTGAACTCTAGAGCTTCCTTCTTGGCAGTTATGGCTCTTCAATTTCTTTCTTGATAGTTATCATTTTCCCATACAATTACATTTTTTTAATTTCCCCCAAAATTCCTCAAAGAGATTTTAATGGTCAAAAACATTAAGAATTAATAATAATTAATGACTTTCTTTTTAAAATATAGTGAGCCCATATTGCTTTGTTGTCCTTGATTTGTCATTGTATTTGTAAAAGATTCTTCATCATGATCTTTCATTCATTACTTTGATAGTTTCATGTCCGTTGTTTCTTAAGTTTAACCTTTCATTATCTCCATAAGAAATTGCCTTGCTTGCATAAATCATGTTCTCAATTCTCACTATTGTTTGCATTCAAGACATTAATCAACTTTACCACCGTTTCATCTGAATAATAATTTTAAATAATGAATTAAGGTTTATTATATTGATACTTTAAATAATTCTTATCTGTTTTGATTCTCACAAAGAAGGACTATACCTGAAAGTGTTGAGCCTACTCCACTACGAAAATGCCATCCACTAAACTCCGCGATTTACTCTGGGATATAATCAGAGAGCGATTAAACTTTGGATTGGCTAATGGTTTCCACTTTTAGTTATGAGTACAAGTTCTAAGGTTGGCGAATATCAAAGAATTCTATGCAAAATTCAAAGAATGAGATATTGTGAGATTTTCTTGGAATTTGTGCAAAGAATGTGGCAATTGGCGCATTGGGAAATTTTGAAATCGCGGTGATAGAATTTATTGCCCACGTTTAAAACTTGTATCGCCGTGAAATAAAACTTTCAATTTGGGCCAAAGTTTATAACCCATGGCAATGAGCATTTTATCGATGGAGTTTTAAACTTTTTGATTGCTTCCCTTAAAAACTTCCAATCAATGAGTTTAAAAAATTTCTTTTAGCCACAAAGTTGAAAATCCCACCGATGATCGGCACTAGTAAAATCTTTTGTGCTACGCTTTCCATCAGTGAACTTTTGAACTTTCCATTAGTGACAAAAGTGAACTTTCTTCCCTGGTGAAAATTTCAATATTCACTCATGAGCAATAGAAAAACCAAGTAAAAGAACTCAAAAGACTTAGATTTTTTTTTTTGGGTTTTCTTAGGTAAAGGAGTTAGGTGAAAAATGACTAAATTCTATGAAAATCATTCAAAACTTGAAAGCCAAAAATTAATTTTTCGGGACAAGTGAAGAGACTTAATGAAAAAGTGGTACCTATAATTATTGAAATTTTTTAGGGTGTGTTGAGGCCTCAAATAGACATTTGAACAAAACCTATCAAAACCACATTTAAATCCATATGGGATCACATGGGAGAAATTTGTCTTGAGTGGACAATCCCTATCCAATGAACATAGGATTAGAGAGGAAAATTTAGGTTTCCTCTCTAATCCTAGTTTGAAAAGGAAATCACTCGATGGAATTGAGAACTCGAAGAGAGTACTGAAGCCATTCGGTTGATATCACCTAAGACCAAGAAAGGAAGAAGAAGGGCCAAGAGAGGTACAATTGAGGAGACAAAGACAAATAATTAGGGTCCTTACAGATAGCCAAACCCACAAGAAGGTTGGAAGATGATTATATTGTCCCTAGATATCAAAGGGTTGGGTAGTTCCTCAAATAAATTTGCCTATATAGACTAGTAGAGTTATAGAATCCAAACATTCTTCTTATTTAAGAATCCATGGGGGGAGAGGAAAAAATTATCGAGATGTTGAATTTCTATTGAAAATTTTGGGACTTTCTCGCCATTGATGTTGAGGGTAAGTATGGGGGAATAGTTATGGGTTGGAATCAAAATGTTACAATGATAAATGCTTTCTCAATTGTATCGGGTTATGTACAAATTTTGAGGTCGAGGCTTTAGGTTTTTCAGTTATTGTACTTAATATTTATGGGCCATATGAATATAAACAAAGATATTGGGAGGGTAATTTTAAACTCGATGCCTTAAAGTATGGTTATGTGGTGATTGATGGAGATTTAAATATCACTTGGAATAGGTATGAGGTATGGGGTCCATTGAGAAGAATTAATAGATTAGGATATTTCTTTAGGTTTAATTTTGATCGGGCAAGGTTTATTGATGTTGAGTCAATCAAGATTGCCCCAACCTAGAGGAATAATAGGCTAGGAAATGTTAGATTGTTTTTCCATTTTAGAAAATCTTATGGGGAAGGTGGATAGATCTAGTTCATGGGTTGGTAGTGTTAAGTTTTTACTATTGTTATTAGGTTATTTCCAAATTACATGATCATTCAATGCATTTCCAAAACAACAACATAAATAGGATCACCGAAAGAAACACAATCACACGGTACAAAACATTTTATCCTGGGAAACACTCATGGGGGAGAAAACGCAACAAAAACTTCCTCAATAATAGATTGCCAATACAATGCCAAGACTAAGACAAAAACGCCAAGAATAAACCAAGATTGAGCATGCACATCTCTTCTCCTTCCGCTTGCAACTTCAACTGCCTTCAAGATATGCGCACTAGATGAGTGAGTGTGTAAAAGTGAGGCACCATCCTCACATATAAATACTAGTTGAGGAGGCACTAGGGTTATGTCACTTCACTTAGTGGGGCCGGCTTCTCCTAGAAGTGGTTAAAACCACTTTATGAACACTAGGGGTTGACTTTACAAATATCACCATAAAAATGTGGTTTGAGCAATCCACAAAAGGGGATTTGAGCTTATACAAGACCCGACATGATCAATCCGCAAAAGGGGATTTGATATATAAGATAATAACTCAAATATAATTAGTATATTATTTGAATTTAAAATATTTCAACACCCCCCCTTAATGAGAAGGGTATTCTATTGACATGACCCAATATAACATCATCAAGAGAAGGAGAGAGCATCGTCATCATCATCAACATATGGAACACTGACTGACACATCTATAAATCATCATAAGTTTTTCTCATCATCAATATCATCATCGCTTAGAACATGGAGTTGGAGTAACATGATCATCATCATCAACATGAAGCTGAAACATCAACATTAATAGCACGAAGCTAGAACAAAAACATCGAAAACATAAAGTTGGAATAACAACATCAACAACACAAGGCTGAAGCAACAACATCATCAATATGTGGCAACAAAATGAGTCAGGTGTATCAACAACAATATTTTTGGTACTCTGACAGACCGTCCTTACCGGACCTTTGGGATCTGCCCAGGAATCATAATATTCCCTGGGATATAAAATCCTAACAAGCTACCACGTGGTACTCTGACAGACTGTCCTTACTGGACCTTCAAGATCTGCCCAAGATCATAAGATTCCCTAGGATATAAAATCCTAACAGAGCTACCATTACTGGCCACAACTGGCATATACATGCACATGTACTCTGATAGACCGTCCTTATTGGAACTTCGGGATCTTCCTAGGGATGATCAATCCCCTAGGATATAAAATCCTAACGGAGCTACCCGTTGTTTGTCAGGATACCATAGTATCATCAACATCACTCCCCCTTTCAAGGGAGGTCCTTTCGGACAACACCAAGCTTGTCTTGGAAGTACTCAAACTTCACATGAGATAAAGGCTTGGTCAACACATCTGTAACCTGCTCATCTATGCCAACATATTGGAGATTTACAAATCCCCTCTGCACCATATCACGAATGTAGTGATACTGGATCTCTATGTGCTTCAACTTATCATGGAACACTAGGTTCTCCGTTATCTTTATACAACTATGGTTATCACATAGAATCACGATGACTTCCATCTCTAGATTGAGCAGACCTGTCAACAACTTCTGAAGCCATATGGCTTCACAACTGGCGAAACATTCTGCAATGTACTCTGCTTCTGCCATGCTAAGAGAAATACTGGATTGCTTCCTGCTTTGCCATGAAGTCATGGCTGACCCCAAAATGAAACAACATCCTGAAGTGCTCTTCATGTTTGAAGCACTTCCAGCCCAATCTAAATCAGTGCAACCATATAGTCTAAAGTCATGATCTCCAGTATAATATAGACCATAATCCAACGTACCCTTAAGGTATTGACCCATATTTAGGTGTGGAACAAACTAATTAACAGACTGAATACAATAAACACAGATATAGGAAGAATAACACAAATATCCAGTGAACAATATCTTCTATTAAATAATGAAATAGGCTGAAACTGTAAAAATGAAGAACTGAAACTTGCTCGAATGGTGGTAGCTATCTCTGAGAAGAGATGTGGCTTCTACGCGCTTCCATCTGAGCAGAATGGATTACAATGAGGCTCCAGAGGCCCTTTTCATATTACTCATGAATGCCAAAACCCTATACATCCAAAAACCTAACCCTAGAAGGTGAAATGCCAAAATTCATGCGGGCCCGGTGTAATTTTGTACCTCAACTTCCTAAGGTCGTAACTTTTTCATACGACCTCTGTTTTAGGTGCATGATAGCCCATTGGAAAGGTATTTCAGAGAACTAGACATTCCGCTATCAAACTCTAACTCCGTCTACAAACTGATTGTGGCGAGTCAAAAAAATAATGTTTAGGGCCCAAAAACAACCCTGGAAGTACAACAAGATGTGCTGACATGAAAACATACAAAACAAGACAGTTGGATTAGGCGAGAGGCCACCCGTATCCACATGGAGAATGTGTGAGGCTTCAAACAACCCACAAAGTGTAGAACCTACAATTATAAAGCAGTATCGAAAGACGTTCTGAATAAAAAACGGACATGAGGATCCGGTTGGAATAGGTGGGTGGCCACCAATATCCACCTAGATCAATCCTCCCCCCTTAGGAAGCAATGGTCTCCATTGCATTGAGTCCCCCCATTAGGTGAGGAAAGTTCTACTGGATTTGGCCCCGGGTGAGCCACTTGCCTTGGTGTAGGAGTTGCCCTGCTTTGACAACCCAATAAAGTTGGATCCGCTGCTGGCGAGTGCCCTTGACCTGTGTATCCACTATATGATCGGTGGATGCTTGTTCCATGCAGTCTGGGTTGAGCTTTGTTGGTGTTAGTTGTTCGACGATCTTAGAGGTGTCCAATAACGGTGGAAAATATGGCCGAAGGAGGTCCACATTGAATACTGGATGCAGACCAAGGAAGGGTGGAGTGTTGAGTTCAAAAGCATTGCTACCCATAGCCTTGGTGATAGTGGAAGGCCCATAATGAAGTGGGCGAAGCTTCCGATGGGGCCCGATGAGACGCTCCTTATGAAAATGTAACCATAATTTTTTGCCAACCTAAAACTGGTGTGGTACCTTCTGTTGATCATGACGTTGCTTGTACTTAGCATTGGATTTCTTCAAAATCTCCTAGACCTGTTGGCGGATGTGCTGAATCCGCTCAAGGAATCTGGTGGCTTTGTTGATCATAGACTGATTAGGGGAAGAGTCTATCTGTGCTGTGGCAAGAGGAAATGCAACATCAATGGGTTTGAAAGGTTGTAATCCTAGACCAACCTAAAATGGGCTATGGTTGGTAGAACTATGGAGAGCTCTGTTGTAACTCTGTTGGACATATGGGAGAATCTCATCCCATGTACGAGGATGCTTAGAATTGTACATGCGCAAGATGTGCACAATCATTTGATTCACGACCTCGGTTTGGGCATTGGTTTGGGGGTGGAAAGCAGTGGATTTTGTGATCTTGGTGTCCAACAGAGACCAGAGACTCGACTAAAAGGTGTTGAGGAACTTGCTGTCTCGGTCGTAGATGATGGTCTGTGGTATCCTAAAGTGGACCCAAACTCATTCGAAGAAGAGATTGGTAGTATCTGCCGCTGTGAAATTTTTCTTACAGGCTGTGAGGATGGCCATCTTCGAAAACCGATCAACGACCACAAACACACAGTCATTTTTGTGCTTGGTGGATGACAAACCAGACATGTAATCCATGGATATGGATTCCCACGGCTTCTTGGGAATAGGAAGAGGGGTGTATAATCCTTGATTCTTGATGGCTGGCTTGGAAATGGTGTAGACAGTGCAAGATCTTATATACTTGTTGATGTCCTGTCGAAGTTTTGGCCAATAAAAATGTTTATGAAGAATGACCACAGTTTTCTCTACGCCAAAATGTCCTGCCACCCAACTATAGTGGGCTTCCCAAATCAACTTTGCATGCTCGCTTGTAGGAACACAAAGATGGCCCAGGTGGCATAAGATTCCGTCCTGAATGTGAAAATTAGTGACAATGCCGCCTGTACCCAAGAGCTGATATGTGGTGGAGAATTCTGGATCTTGCTGGTAAAGTTGGGGCCACTTTGATGTTTCATGTCCACAGGAATGGAGCACAGTGGTGAGTGCAACCACAGGAGGCCGACTGAGGCAGTCAACGATACGATTTGAGATACCTGTCTTATACTTGATGTTGATATGGAACTACTGCAGGTAGGTGGACCACTTTTGATGGTGGTCGTTTTGCAATTTCCCCTGTGTCTGTATGAACCGCAGAGGCTTGTGATCAATGCGTATGATTGCCTCTTCCTAGAATGTAATGTTTCCATTGACAACAATATTGTACAATGGAATAAATTTCCTTGTCATAGGTGGGGTATTTCCGTACAGTATCGAAGAGTGTCTCACTATGGTATTCCACCAGATGCCCGTGCTGAGTGAGAACTGCGCCCACAACATAGTCAGATGCATCAGTCTCAATCTCAAATGGTTGTTGCAGATCGAGCAAGGAGAGTACTGGAGATGAGCACAAACGATGCTTTAGATCATCGAATGCTCGTTACTTCTCCTTCCCCCTCACGAACTTGGCCCTACCACTTCCCTTGGTCACCTGGTTGAGGGCCCATGCAATATGGGAGAATCCCAACACGAACCGTCAGTAGAAGTTGGCTAGTCCCAAGAAGCTCCGAAGATCAGTCAGTGTAGTCGGGGATGGACAATCATGAATGAATTGGATCTTAGATGGATCAACATGTACCCCATGCTCATCAACAATGTAGCCCAGGTATTGGACCTTGTTCATGCCAAAAGAGAATTTTTCCAAGTTGGCAGAAAGCTTGTGCTGCCACAGAGTGCTCAAAACCTGCTGAATATGTCGCATGTGCTCCTCCCACGTTCTGGTGAAGATGAGGATGTCATCCAAATATACGACCACAAAGGAGTTGGTGAAGGGTCTCAATACATCATCCATCAACCTCATGAAAGTGGCTGGTGCATTTGTTAAGCCAAAGGGCATGACTAGCCATTCGTAGAGACCTTATTTAGACTTGAAGGTTGCCTTCCAGACATCATTTGGTTCGATGGGAACCTAGTGGTAGCCAGACTTCAAGTCAATCTTGTTGAAGAAATTTTACCCCTTGAGTTGGTCAAGAAGGTCATCAATCCTGGGAATGGGGTAGCGGTTCCTGATCATGATTTTGTTTAATGCTCTGTAATCAATGTAGAGTCGCCAAGTCTCGTCCTTCTTCTGCACCAATACAATCGGGCTTCCACAAGGGGAGGAGATGGGTTTGATGTGCCCCTTTTGAAGAAGCTCTTGGATTTGATGCCTGATTTCGTCATTCTCCATCAGTGAGCGCCGATAGATTGGTCCATTAGGTAGAGGTGTGTCGGGGGTAAGATCAATTGGATGCTTGACTTGGCAGTTTCTCGAGAACCCTATAGCTGAGGCGAAGATGTCTCTGTATTCTTCCATGATCCCATCCACTTGCTTCTGCTGCAAACAGAGGCGTTGTGTAGAGGCCATAGATGTGGCGACGACCTTCTGCTTACTGTGAGGACGAATCATAAAGAAGACAAACTTCCCAGACTGTGAAATGACCTTACTATATTGTTTAGCAGACATTAAAGAAATAACAGTAGGCGGTGCCACCTCTGGGATCCTATACAATTGTCTACCCAAAGTAATAATAACATTTCAGGATCTAGACTAACCCTAGAGAAATAGTCTTGAACTGTTTCTCCTCTTTGCATCTTTGTATTCTTGAGTTGGGTTCTCAAGTTCATATTCCGGTTAATGTTATTTCCTTCACACATTATGGTTAGGGAATCAAACATATATTTTGGGGTATTCTTAGAAGACACTTGAGGGATCAAGTGGTATTTAATGGAATCTGCAATTATTCTTTTAGCCTTAATCTTATCCTTCTTGTACTTCTCTTTGGCTGCATCTTCTTTGGGTTCCGATACATTTTATTTTATGAATTTTTCAAGGTCATTCTCTTCAATAATGAGTCCAATTTTGTACTTCCAGGCACGTAAATTTTCCACACCTTCTAGCTTGTTAAAAAGCTTGGTGCTTGCAAACATCTTGACATGGAGCTAGGAAAATGACCAGAAAATGAAAGTGTTGAAAAATTGAAACTGAGCTTACCAGGAGATGCACTGGGCTGAGGTGAGTTTGCTGGAGCTGATTGTTTTAGAAAATTTCAAGTTTTACCCCTTGAAACTTGACCTGCGCAATTCTGGAATGGTACTTCTGGTACTGGTTCTGGTTTCCTGGTACCAGTCAAAAATAGGGTTTGACTTTTTGGAGAATCTTGCCCCTGAAAAAGTTTGCTGAAGCTACCAAAATATGCGTTAGGGTAGGGCACACTTCCCAAGATATTTTTTGGTCAAAAAATCCTCTTCAGTAAAAAGCCCTAATTTTCTTTTACGACAACAATGACGTTTTTGGATACCCAGTGAAACATGCTCTATTCAGTCAAGCTCTGATACCATGTTAAGTTTTTGCTGTTGTTATTAGGTTATTTCCAAATTACATGAGCATTCAATGCATTTCGAAAACAAAAACATAAAGAGGATCACTGAAAGAAACACAATCAGAAGGTATGAAACATTTTATCCTGGGAAATCCTCATGGGGGAGAAAACCCAACAAATTTTTTCTCAATAATAGATTGCCAATACAATGCCAAGACTAAGGCCAAAAGATGAAGAATAAACCAAGACTCAGCATGCACCTCTCTTCTCCTTCCTTCTGCAACTGTAACTTCCTTCAAGATATGCGTACTAGATGAGTGAGTGTGAGTGTGTACAAGTGAGGCACCATCCTCACATATAAATAATAGTTGAGGAGGCGTTAGGGTTATGTCACTTCACTTAGTGGGGTTGACTTCTCTTAGAAGTGGTTAAAACCACTTTATAAACACCAGGGGCCGACTTTACAAATACCACCATACAAATGTAGTTTGACCAATCCACAAAAGGGGATTTGATCTTATACAAGACCCGACACGATCAATCTGCAAAAGGGGATTTGATCTATAAGATAATAATTCAAATATAATTAGAATATTCTTTGAAGTTACAATATTTCAATAGGCAATGGTGGTGGCTCAAATCATTGGCTTATATTTCTTCAACTAGAGTTAAGTAATGAACTCCCACCCCATTTAAACTCAATTCCACTTGGTTAGAGTAGAAGCAGTTTCAAAATTTGATTAAAAGTGAATGGAGGAGATATGAAGATAGTGTAGGGACCTAAACTAGTGTCCAATGTACATAATCGTTGAATAATATCAAGTCTAATTTGATGCAATGGGTTGCTACAAGATATAAATCTAGAGATAAGATTCTAAAATATGTATAGGAAGAGACCAAAAGGCTCCACATGTATAATGAAAGTGTTGATGTTTTTGTAGCATCTGTAACATACCCGACCACCAACAGGCCGAGCAATGCCACTACTCAGATGCTTTAATTAGCTTTGATACCATTTTGTAATGTCCCCAACCACGCAAGCTGGGCCACGCTACACCAGAGAACTCTTTTATTCTCTCTGCGGAACATATTGTAACATACCCAACATCTAACTATACTATGCCACATACATTTTTCAAACTGCATGCAATTAAAATATATACACACATAACTCTTCCGGAAGTGTTATATATAAAACGTAAACATACCAATACATCTGTAAATACATGGATTCATAGTGAAATAACAGTAAACACATACATGCAGCATATACAACAATACCCATAAAAATAAACACGGAAATAATAATGCAACATGTAAATTTATCACACAGTTGACACTTATCTTGGTAAGAATATCACCAGCTGCATGCATACCTTCCACGAACCTCCCAGCCTTAGACCACACTATTCATCACTCTCAACAGTGAGTCACCCCCGAGCTAGGACTAAACTCCACCTTTTGTAAAGGGTTCCTAACTAGGCTAATGGCTCATGGAAAACAAGAAAGACTCTATCACAGGTGCCTACTCAAGCTAACAACCTACAATCTATCATTCCTCACATGCATGTCCCACCCCAGGAAGTGTGCCCCTTCTCTGCTCAACAGTCCTTCGACTGCACCACTTCCCTTCTAGGGCTTCAACAATAGGCCAGATAGGAAGTCTCAGAGCCTTGTAGCTACAGTTTGGCACCTTCAGGAAATCAATTCCCAACAATTCTCTCACCCAGAGAGAAAATTCTCATGGGCCTGGCAACCCGCCTCTTCAATATTCCACGAGCATGACAACCCGCTTCTTCAATATCCCACGGGCCCGACAACTCGCTTCTTCAGTCCAACTCCCCAGCTAACCAACTACACAAACAAGTATGGTTATGGATACAAGTTCAGGTACAATCATGAAGATACAAAGGATAGCTCAATGGGTGTGTGCATGCTCATGGATGATTGACTGGATGACTGAATGATGGAAGGAATGATGGGAAGAATGAAGGAAAAGATGATAGGAAATGAACTAAGTCCCAACAATATGTATGCATCTCCCCAACTTGACACTTGTCATGTTGGGAGCTACTTTGGCCCACTTGTCCCCTACTTTAGAACTTAGGATAAAATATTTATCCATACTTTATGATTTAAGAAATATTAATATAATATTCCTTTTTGGCTTAAGCTCCCTAGCTTAGCCCTTTTCCTTAACTTTTAGGCCCCTCCCTTTCCCTAACCAGTGGAGCTTAGTCCCCCATCTCTTTTATCGTGGTCAGCCTGCGTGTTAGGATATTTAAACACTTAGGAGTTAGTAAGATCTACTTGGTCTATTGTGTCGTTAGGTAAAAGTGTGTTTTCTAGTGTGTTTCTTTAGTATGCATTAGTATGCATTTGTAGTTAGGAAATCCGACGGTCACAATATGTTCCCGACATAGAGTGA
>ML789184.1:358876-385626 GCA_009831015.1 Picea engelmannii
GACTTAGGCTTTTTGCACTATTTCCTTGGCCTCCAAGTTTTGCAAACCAATGAAGGAATTTTTCTTTCCCGGTCTAAGTATGCTTGTGACCTTCTTCGTCGCTTTCACATGGACGATTGTAAACCAACCCCTTCTCCCTTCCATCTAGAGTCAAGCTTTCTGCTACCTGTACTTCTCCTGAAGTTGATGCCACCCTATACCGTCAGTTAGTTGGTAGCCTCTTATACTTGACTCATACCCATCCTGATCTTTCCTTTGCTGTTGGTCTTGTTGCCCGATATATGCAAACACCCCATGAAAGCCATTGGAAAGTAGCTAAAAGGATACTTCGCTATGTTTGTGGTACAGTTCAGTTCAAGATACATTACAGTTTAGGGGGGACTCCTTTATTGGTTGGTTTCACTGATTCAGATTGGGCCAACGACCTTGATGATCGGAAGTCTACTGCAGGTTATGTTTTCAGCCTTGGTTCAGGACCTGTCGGGCCTGTAAGAAACAACAGTCTATTGCACTTTCTTCAGCAGAAGTAGAGTACTGAGTAGCAGTAAATGCAAGTTAGGAAGCCCTGTGGCTTTGACATATCCTTTTAGAGTTTGGATTCCATCACTAGCATCCGACCAGCCTTTGGTGTGACAATCAGAGTGCCATCAAGCTCGCCAAATACCCAGTTCAATATTAGCGTAGAAAACACATCGAGCTACACATGCACTTCATCATAAAGCTCATCCATGATCAAGTTATTGAAGTGCTCTTTTTCCCTACAGAAGATCAAGTTGCAGACATTTTCACAAAGTCTCTTACAGAAGCGAAGTTTTCCAAACTTTGATCTATGTTAGGAGTTCAGGAAGTTGTCATTAAGGGGGGATAGGCTCTAATGCCTCCTTCCTTCTCCTATTGTGTCACTATTGTAAATCCTTCAATCCTATCCCAAGTTGTTCTTAAGGGCGGATGTTAGGATATTTAGACACTTAGGAGTTAGTAATATCTACTTGGTGTATTGTGTCGTTAGGTAAAAGTGTGTTTTCTAGTGTGTTTCTTTAGTATGCATTAGTATGCATTTGTAGTTAGGAAATCCGACGGTCACGATATGTTCTCGACATAGAGTGATCCGACGATTCATACACTCCTCGATCTTAACGACCATTGATCCATGGCTTAACACCCGATTGGTCCATGATCTTTATTTAAAGAGCATGCAGGGTCATTTTTCGATGATCGATTGTGAGAAAATCTCTTGTAAAATCTCTCTGTAATCTTTTTCTTTGCATTAATAAACTGCTCCAAGTAGCTGCATTGGCTAGGGCCGTGGATGTTTCCTCGTAGGGGTTTTACCACGTGAAAACATCGGTGTGTTTATCTTTGATCTGGTTATGTGAGTGGTTACTGAAGGTGTTCGTCCTCTATTGGAATATCTATGTTGTCGAACACTGCGCGCAACGATGTATTTTATATTAATGATGAGATGTATACAAATATAGGCGCACTGGACTTTAACATCTAGGATCTCTGGCCTAATTCAAAACATAAGCATCCTGGCTTATAATAACCGGCTCACCAGCCTATAAAACACTACATATACACAAAGGCTCTCTGGCCTCAATATCGCGCACACTTAAATTGTTGTGCGCGGTATCCTGGAATGTGCCCATTCCATCATTTTACTGCGCAGTACATGCACGCGCTATGCCATGGAAGATGCATGCCAAAAAGATATAAAACACCTCACCATCTTAAGTACATTATTACATTTACAGTTGGGATTCGACCTAGGGATATTACAATCCCCTCCCCTTATTTATGCATCGTCCTTAGTGCATTATATACCATGTACCATTCAAATTCTTAAAATATCCAAGCTTTAGCTAATGGAATCTTGTTATCCATCTGGTTCTCTACTTTCCAGCACCAATTCTCATACTCATACTGCAACTAGAAGTCAATTTCTCTATTCCATAGAGCTGCTTTAAGAAATAAATCAACTCATTGTTCCTTATTACATGCTTCAATTAAACTTCATTGAAGCAACAACTGGTTGTAGATCCATGACATTCCACCAGCCTTAGATATCACTACTGATAAACTCTCAACAACATACCACTCCCGAGCAGGGCTATGACTCCATCAGAGCAATGGATTCCCAAGATAATCACGACCCAGAATCAATATCAACATAGTCTAGGCCAAGGTACCAAACCTCAACAACACTCCAACCAACGGTCTCTCTTCCCCAGATGCCTGTACAACCCAAGGTTGTATGCACCTTCACTGTCCAACAATTCATCAAATGCTCAAATTCCCTTACAGGGCTCCAACACAGGCCGGAGAGGAAGTCTCAGAGCACCATGGTTCCAAGAGTTCCAACTTTAATCATTATCATCTCACCTACATCATACACATGCAGTTATCATGAGAGAGCATTATAAAAAAATTCCATTTTGGAAATCCAATTAATTTCATAACAAATTTGACTTTTCCCACAATATGAAATTCTATTTCATAATTTTTCATTGTTGTTGCAATAATAAGATGTAATTTTCCTTATGTCTTTCAGCAACCACCATGCTAAATACCATTTTTACTGCAATGATTATATATTGCATACAACCAACAAATTGTTAGTATTTTCTGTATATCATAATTCAACATGTACATCACCTTATGCAATGATCTTAGAATTGGATGCATCTAGCAATTCAATCACAATTACCAAACAATTTAACCAAATAGAATGACTCATCATTCTATGCATATGCATGTTCATATTTAACAACAGTAAGTTCACTTCTTCAATTTTCTGAACAAGAAATTTTCTGTAGTCACTATTCCTGTGACTACCTCACTTGACACTTTCCTGTTGCAATGTTTAATAGTTCCTGAAATGTTCTCAACTTCTTGAGTTAGCAACATTTCAACCATTAGTATAATTATTTCCATGCAAAAACATATATACATGCTCTCACAACTTTTGGTTCGCTTGGCCAGACTTTGGTAGTAGCGACTGTGACACTAGGTTCAACATCGATAATTCGCTTCCCTCCTTCAGGAATTGACTCGGAATCAGAATCAACCTCTGACTCATAATCCTTCAGCTCGGCCATGAGGGACTGCTTGGAGCAACATTCGTCAGTGTTGTGCCAAGGACTTTTATGGTACTCATACCATTTTCTCATGTCCTTCTTCGACTTCACGTTGCCCTTCTTATGTTGTGGCTTGGACGGATTTTCCTGATGGATACCATATCGAATTGATCCCTTGCTGTGTGGGTTGGGGTTTCCTTTGCCCTGCTTTGGCTGTGAGGGGTTTGCAGATCCAAACTCTCTCCGTTTCTACTCAAATTTCTGCTCAATCTTGACATCATATCTATAAGCCGTGCATAATGAAGCGATGTCCAGGAACTCCATTTCTGTTTGAATGTATCTATGCAAACAACTACGGTATTTGAGCATCAGATGACGCTCAAAATATTTGATACCCAATTGGGTGCGTAGGGTATGGAAATTATTGGTGAAGTTTGGTACTGTTTGGTCCCTTTCTTGACGTAGGGTGGTCCATCTGGTTTACTGGTCCTCGTAGCTTCCAACATGGTAGTACTGTTCTTTAATGGCGTCCCGAAAGGAATCCCATGTAGGGGTCACCACAAAAATCGCAGATTCCTCCATGGCCCTTTGCTCAGAGTAAGTACCCCACCAGTCTTTAACATGGGGAACGACCTTGAGCAGTGCAAAAGTGATCTTTTCCCTATCTGAAAAATTGTAGATTGAAAAATATCATTCGAGCAAATTCACCATTTATCTACAACATCTGCATATATTACTCCTTAAAATAATGGAATATAAAAATTTACCTGTACCTTGAAGGGGGTTGCATGGCCACTTGATGAAGATGCTTCTCCCATGGGCAACCATCGAAGGATCTGCGTGAAGTTGTCCATCATTTCGTTCCTTTGTCGCGCGAGGGATTCCTCAAGCAACATTTTAATAGGATATCCTGCTCCATCATCTTTCTTTTCATCTCCCATAGGTTGTTTTCGGGCTCGGCGCGACCGATCTGGTAATGGCTCGATTGGTTCGAGTCCCAACTTCTTGTACCTAGACCTTGTCAGGGACATCCACAATTAAAAATAAATGAAGAGAAGACCGCTTTGATACCACTAATCCGGATTTAGGAGTAGAACGAACTGATTAACATACTGAACACAATAAACACAGAGATAGGAAGAATAACACAAATATCCAGTGAACAATATCTTCTATTAAATAATGAAATAGGCTAAAACTGTAAACTTGCAGAACTGAAACTTGCTCGAATGGTGGTAGCTATCTCTAAGAAGAGATGCGACTGCTATGCGCATCCGTCTGAGAAGAATGGATTACAATGAGGCTCCAGAAGCCCTTTTCATATTACTCATGAATTCCAAAACCCTAGACATCCAAAAACCTAACCCTAGAAGGTGAAACACCAAAAGTCACGTGGGCCCTATGGGTAAGTTGGTGTAATTTGGTACCTCAACTTCCTAGGGTTGTAACTTTTGCATACGACCTCCGTTTTAGGCGCATGAAAGCCCGTTGGAAAGGTCTTTCAGAGAACTACACAGTCCGCCATCAAACTTTATATATGTCTACAGTCTGACTATGGCGAGTAAAAAAAACAATGTTTAGGGCCCCAAAATATCCCTGGAAGTACAACAAGATGTTCTGACATGAAAACATACAAAATAGGCCAGTTGGATTAGGCGAGAGGCCACCCATATCCACTTGGAGAATGTGTGAGGTTTAAGATAGCCCAAGAAGTGTAGAAATCACAATTATAAAGCAGTATAGAAAGGTGTGCTAAATAAAAAAAGGACACGAGGAGCTAGTTGGAATAGGTGGGTGGCCAACAATATCCACCTGGATCATGTATCTCATCACATGCTTTACAGCTACAAGGTGAAAACGTCTTGGCTCCACCATATACTGACTCAAGGTGCTCACAAAAAATCATATATCTGGCCTGGTATTTGTCAGATACATCAATGATCCAATAATTTGTCAGCATAGAGTAGCATCAACCAACTCTCACAAACTATCAACCAGGAGCTTCAAATTTGTTTCCATGGGTATGTTCATGGATTTAAATTCCAACATGTCAAATCTCTTCATTATTTCAACTGCATACTTCCCTTGGTTAAGGAATATCTTCTCTGGGCTCTGCCAAACTTCAAGACCTAAGAAATAATGTATCAGGCCTATGTCTTTCATTTCAAATTCTACAACAAGCTTCTTCTCGCAATCTGTGATGAGCTTTTCTTCTCCAGTCAAGAATAAATCATTCACATATATTAGCAATATAACTGGCTGATCATTCATAACCTTGAAGTATATGTTAGAATCGATTTTACGCTTAGTAAAGCCCAAGCTTGTCAGGAAACTATCAATTCTGAAATACCAAGATCTAGGAGCTTGCTTTAACCCATACACATATTTCTTCAACTTGCAAACATTAGTCTTTCTATCTTCAAATTCAAACCCTTGTGGTTGTTCTATATACACTTCTGTCATGGCGTCCATCCATTCTTTCTTCTGAATGACTTCCTCAAAGCAAGTAGGTTCATTTTCTACGAGATCACACATCAAGGCCATATAGCTAGAGAATGGATTAGGTTTCTTGCTTTGTCTCATGGTTCCTTCTGGGGAACCATACTTCTCTGCATCTTGAATAAGTTCTCTCACCCAAGCTGGCTTTCTCTTGTGAGAGATTTTCATATGGGGAGGTTCTTGAGATTCTATCATATCATGAGATTCTGGAATCCCATCATCAAGGTTAACTATAATTTCGTTCACGGGTTCTGCAACTCTGGGAGCTACAGGTTCTTATTCATATACTTCTTCAAGCTAGCATTTCCTTGATCTTTTGAGTGCTACATATTCATCAAAGGTTACATATCTGTTGATATCAATATGATGGTAGCCTGGTATGTAAATTCTGAAGGCCTTAGAGACCTCACAGTATCCAACAAATATTCCCTTCTTTCCTGAAGGATCAACTTAGTTCTCTTTCCTTTTGGAATGTGTATAAATACTAGACAACCAAATATTTTGATATGGCTTACTTCTGGCTTCTTTCTGGTGAACATTTCTTTGGGAGTTTTGAATCCAAGTGCACTATGGGATAATCTGTTTTGGACATATACTATTGTTCTTGCTGCTTCAACCCATAAGTGCATTGGAAGATCTTGATCGTGAATCATAGTCTTTACTACTTCCATAATTGCTCTATTCTTTCTTTCTGCTACACCATTTTGTTGATGATTATAGGGAGTGGTGAGATCACTCTTAATCCCAACATCTCTGCAAAAACTTCCAAATTCATTTGAGGTGTACTCTCCTCCATTGTCTGACCCGAGTATCTTGATTTTCCTTTCAGAGAGGTTTTCTACCAAGGATTTGAATTCCTTGAACCTTCCAAGTACTTCCTCTTTTGACTTCAAGAAATAAACCCAAGTCTTACAAGAGTAATCATCAATAAAGGATACTTAGTATACATATCCTCTTAGAGAGGTTGATGGCATTGGACCGCATACATCTGAGTGGATAAGCTCCAAGATTCCTTCTTCTTTACTATCGCTCTTTGGAAAAGAATTCTTTATGTTCTTTCCTTGTGCACATCCTTTGCATACACCTTCATGATCAACCTTTAATTCTGGTAAACCTATAACTACCTTTCTTACACATGGTAATGCTTTGTAGTTTATGTGGGCTAGTCTTCTATGCCAAAGTTCACAAGGACTTTTAGTAGAGTGAGTCAAGGCTACATCTGAGTGACCTTTTAACTTGTACAAACCAACTTATGTTCCAATAAAAACTACATCTTCTATATTTTTTCCTTTAGACCACATAAGAACTTCACCATCGAAGAATGCAACCTTGAAACCTTTCTTATCTAGGGATGAAATAGAAATTAAGTTCTTTGTCAAACCTGGTACATAGAGTACATCCTTCATTCTCATCGGAGTTCCTGAATCAATTTTGTAGGTGGATTCTCCCATTCTTTTGATAGGGTACTGATAATCATCTCCAAGTGAAACTTTCTGGGGGAAGTCCTTTTCCATAAGGCTAGAGAGAATGTCTTTCTGACCTGTCATATGCTTAGAGGCACCACTATCTATTAGCCAAGTATCCTCTCCAGGTGTCACAGATCCCGAGAGGGCAGAAAACAAAACATAATCTTCAATCTCTTCTTTAGTTAACTTCTTGGGTGGCTCATGATCTTCAGTTGCATGGGCATGATGTCTTTTGTTATTTCTCCTTTTGTATTCTTCTCTTTTGGCAGGATATTTCTTAGCAATGTGTCCCATCTTATCACAATGATAACATTGATAAGAGGATAAATATTTTCCCTTTCTTTGACCCTTATGATATTTATGGAATCTCTTTGGAGAGTGATATTCTTTATGAAAGTGAGTCTCCTTTTGAAAATGAGACTTTTTCTTTCCTCCTTTAGCATGAGAAGCTAGGGCTTGATATTCATCTCTTAATATCACGACTTCTGGGTTGGCCACTCTTGCTTCTTCTTGAACACATTCTTCCCATAAACTGTCAAATTGGAGTTTCTCTTTTCTTGCACAAATAGTTTGGATGAAGGAATCCCAAGGTATTGTGAGACCATTAAGAGTTTTCATCACGAGTTCATATTCATCTAAGTTGTCTCCAATTTCCTCTAACTATTCCTTGAATTGAGAAACCCTAGAGAAATAGTCTTGAACTGTTTCTCCTCTTTGCATCTTTGTATTCTTGAGTTGGGTTCTCAAGTTCATCTTCCGGTTGATGTTATTTCATTCATACATTATGGTTAGGAAATCAAACATATATTTTGGGGTATTCTTAGAAGACACTTTAGGGATCGAGTGGTATTTAATGGAATCTGCAATTATTCTTTTAGCCTTAATCATATCCTTCTTGTACTTCTCTTTGGCTGCATCTTCTTCGGGTTCCGATACATTTTCTTTTATGATTTTTTCAAGGTCATTCTCTTCAATAATGAGTCCAATTCTGTACTTCTAGGCACGTAAATTTTCCACACCTTCTAGCTTGTCAAAAAACTTTTTGCTTGCAGACATCTTGACCTGGAGCTAGGAAAGCAACCAAAAAATGAAAGTGCTGAAAAATTGAAACTGAGCTTACCAGGAGATGCACTGGGCTGAGGTGAGTTTGCTGGAGCTGATTGTTTCAGAAAATTCCAAGTTTTACCCCTTGAAACTTGACCTGCGCAATTATGGAATGGTACTTCTGGTACTGGTTCTGGTTTCCTGGTTTTCTGGTACTAGTCAAAACTAGGGTTTGACTTTCTGGAGAATTTGGCCACTAAAAAAGTTCGCTCAAGCTGCCAAAATATGCGTTAGGGTAGGGTACACTTCCCAAGATAGTTTTTGGTAAAAAATTCCTTTTCAGTAAAAAGCCCTAATTTTCTTTTACGACAACAATGACGTTTTTGGATACCCAGTGAAACATGCTCTATTCAGTCAAGCTTTGATACCATGTTAAGTTTTTGCTATTGTTATTAGGTTATTTCCAAATTACATGAGCATTCAATGCATTTCCAAAACAAAAACATAAAGAGGATCACTGAAAGAAACACAATCATAAGGTATGCACCATTTTATCTTGGGAAACCCTCATGGGGGAGAAAACCCAACAAAAACTTCCTCAATAATAGATTGCCAATACAATGCCAAGAATAAGACCAAAAGATGAAGAATAAACCAAGACTGAGCATGCACCTCTCTTCTCCTTCCTCCTGCAACTGCAACTTCCTTCAAGATATGCGTACTAGATGAGTGAGTGTGAGTGTGTACAAGTGAGGCACCATCCTCACATATAAATAATAGTTGAGGAGACGCTAGGGTTATGTCACTTCACTTAGTGGGGTCAACTTCTCCTAGAAGTGGTTAAAACCACTTTATAAACACCAGGGGCCGACTTTACAAATACCACCATAAAAATGTAGTTGGACCAATCCACAAAAGGGGATTTGATCTTATACAAGACCTGACATGATCAATCCGCAAAAGGGGATTTGATATATAAGATAATAACTCAAATATAATTATAATATTCTTTGAAGTTACAATATTTCAATAGGCAGTGGTGGTGGCTCAAATCATTGGCCTATCTTTCTTCAACTAGAGTTAAGTAATGAACTCCCACCCCATTTAAACTCAATTCCACTTGGTTAGAGCAGAAGCAGTTTCAAAATTTGATTAAAAGTGAATGGAGGAGATATGAAGATAGTGTAGGGACCTAAACTAGTGTCCAATGTACATAATCGTTGAATAATATCAAATCTAATTTGATGCAATGGGTTGCTACAAGATATAAATCTAGAGATAAGATTCTAAAAGATGTCTAGGAAGAGACCAAAATGCTCCACATGTATAATGAAAGTGTTGATGTTTTTGTAGCATCTGTAACATACTCGACCAACAACATGCCGAGCAATGCCACTACTTAAACGCTTTACTTAGTTTTGATACCATTTTTTAATGTCCCCAACCACCCAGGCTGGGCCACGCTACACCGGAGAACTCTTTTATTCTCTCTGCGGAACATATTGTAACACACCCAACATCTAACTGTACTATGCCACATACATTTTTCAAACTGCATGCAATTAAAATATATACACACATAACTCTTTCAGAAGTGTTATATATAAAACGTAAACATACCAATACATCTGTAAATACACAGATTCACACTGAAATAATGGTAAACACATACATGCAACATATACAACAATACCCATAAAAATAAACACAGAAATAATAATGCAGCATGTAAATTTATTACACAGTTGACACTTATCTTGGTAAGAATATCACCAATTGCGTGTAGACCTTCCGCGAACCTCCCAGCCTTAGACCACACTGTTCATCACTCTCAATAGTGATTCATTCCCGAGCTGGGACTAAAGTCCACCCGGGTAAAGGGTTCCTAACCAGGCTAATGGCTCATGGAAAACAATAAAGACTCCGTCACAAGTGCCTACTCAAACTAACAACCTACAATATCTCATTCCCCACATGCATGTCCCACCCCAGGAAGTGTTCCCCTTCTATGCTCAACAGTCCTTCGGCTGCCCCACTTCCCTTCTAGGGCTTCAACAATAGGCCGGACAGGAAGTCTCAGAGCCTTGTAGCTGCAGTTTGGCACCTTCAGGAAATCAATTCCCAACAATTCTCTCACCCAGAGAGAAATTTCTCATGGGCCTGACAACACACCTCTTCAATATCCCACGGGCATGAAAACTTGCTTCTTCAGTATCCCACGGTCCTGACAACCCGCTTCTTCAGTCCAAATCCCTAGCTAACCAACTACACAAACAAGTATGGCTATGGATACAAGTTCAGGTACAATCATGAAGATACAAAGGATAGCTCAATGGGTGTGTGCATGCTCATGGATGATTGACTGGATGACTGAATGATGGAAGGAATGATGGGAAGAATGATGGAAAAGATGATATGAAATGAACTAAGTTGCAACAATATGTAATCATGTCCCCAACTTGACACTTGTCATGTTGGGAGCTACTTTGGCCCACTTGTCCCCAACTTTAGAACTTAGGATAAAATAGTTATCCATACTTTATGATTTAAGAAATATTTATATAATATTCCTTTTTGGCTTAAGCTTCCTAGCTTAGCCCTTTTCCTTAACTTTTAGGCCCCTCCCTTTCCCTAACCAGTGGAGCTTAGTCCCCCATCTCTTTTATCGTGGTCGGCCTGTGTGCAACGATGTATTTTATATTAATGATGAGATGTATACAAATATAGGCGCACTGGACTTTAGCATCTAGGTTCTCTGGCCTAATTCAAAACATAAGCATCCTAGCTTATAATAACTGGCTCACTAGCCTATAAAACACAACATATACACAAAGGCTCCCCGGCCTCAATATCGCGCGCACTTAAATTGTTGCGCGCGGTATCCTGGAATGTGCCCATTCCATCATTTTACTGCGCAGTACATGCACGCACTACGCCATGGAAGATGCATGCCAAACAGATATAAAACACCTCACCAACTTAAGTACATTATTGCATTTATAGTTGGGGTTCGATCTAGGGATATTGCAATCCCCTCCCCTTATTTATGCACTGTCCTCAGTGCATTATATACCATGTACCATTCAAATTCTTAAAATATCCAAGCTTTAGCTAATGGAATCTTGTTATCCATCTGGTGCTCTACTTTCCAGTACCAATTCTCATACTCATACTACAACTGGAAGTCAATTTCTCTATTCCATAGAGCCTCTTTAGGAAATAAATCAGCTCATTGTTCCTTATTACATGCTTCAATTAAACTTCATTGAAGCAACAACTGGTTGTAGATCCATGACATTCCACCAACCTTAGATCTCACTGCTGATAAACTCTCAGCAGCGTACCACTCCCGAGAAGGGCTATGACTCCATCAGGGCAATGGCTTCCCAAGATAATCACGACCCAGAATCAATATCAGCATAGTTTAGGCCAAGGTACCAAACCTCAACATCACTCCAACCAATGGTATCTCTTCCCCACATGCCTGTACAACCCAAGGTAGTATGTACCTTCATTGTCCAACAATTCATCAAATGCTCAAATTCGCTTACAGGGCTCCAGCACAGGCCAGACAGGAAGTCTCAGAGCACCATGGTTCCAAGAGTTCCAACTTTAATCATTATCATCTCACCTGCATCATACACATGCAGTTATCATGAGAGAGCATTATAAAAAAAATCCATTTTGGAAATCCAATTAATTTCATAACAAATTTGACTTTTCCCACAATATGAAATTCTATTTCATAATTTTTCATTGTTGTTGCAATAATAAGATGTAATTTTCCTTATGTCTTTCAGCAACCACCATGCTAAATACCATTTTTACTGCAATGATTATATATTGCATACAACCAACAAATTGTTAGTATTTTTTGTATATCATAATTCAACATGTACATCACCTTATGCAATGATCTTAGAATTGGCTGCACCTAGCAATTCAATCACAATTACCAAACAATTTAACCAAATAGAATGACTCATCATTATATGCATATGCATGTTCATAATTAACAACAATAAGTTCACTTCTTCAATTTCCTGAACAAGAAATTTTCTGTAGTCACTATTCCTATGACTACCTCACTTGCAACTTTCCTGTTGCAATGTTTAATAGTTCCTGAAATGTTCTCAACTTCTTGAGTTAGCAACATTTAAACCATTAGTATAATTATTTCCATGCAAAAACATATATACATGCTCTCACAACTTCTGGTTCGCCTCGCCAGACTTTGGTGGTAGCGACCGTGGCACTAGGTTCAACATTGATAATTTGTTTCCCTCCTTCAGAAATTGACTCGGAATCAGAATCAACCTCTTACTCAGAATCCTTCAGCTCAGCCACAAGGGACTGCTTGGAACAACATTTGTCGTTGTTGTGCCAAGGACTTTTATGGTACTCACACCATTTTCTCATGTCCTTCTTCGACTTCTCATTACCCTTCTTATGTTGTGGCTTGGACGGATTGTCCTGATGGATACCATATAGAATTGGTCCCTTGCTGTGTGGGTTGGGGTTTCCTTTGCCCTGCTTTGGCTGTGAGGGGTTTGCAGATCCAAACTCTCTCCGTTTCTGCTTAATCTTGACATCATATCTATAAGCCGTGCATAATGAAGCGATGTCTAGGAACTCCATTTCCGTTTGAATGTATCTATGCAAAAAACCACGGTATTTGAGGAC
Source organism: Picea engelmannii (assembly GCA_009831015.1). Lineage (NCBI taxonomy): Eukaryota > Viridiplantae > Streptophyta > Pinopsida > Pinales > Pinaceae > Picea > Picea engelmannii. The sequence goes on from ML789184.1 coordinate 371,646, forward strand.
CAGATGACTCTCAAAATATTTGATACCCAATTTGGTGTGTAGGGTATGGAAATTATTGGTGAAGTTTGGTACTGTCTAATCCCTTTCTTGATGTAGGGTGGTCCATCTGGTGTACTGGTCCTCGTAGCTTCCAACATGGTAGTACTGTTCTTTAATGGCATCCTGGAAGGAATCCCATGTAGGGGACACCACAAAAATTGCAGATTCCTCCATGGCCCTTTGCTCAGAGTAAGTATCCCACCAGCCTTTAACATGGGGAACGACCTTGAGGAGTGCAAAAGTTATATTTTCCCTATCGGAAAAATTGTGGACCGAAAAATATCATTCGAGCAGATTCACCATTTATCTACAACATCCGCATCTATTAGTCCTTAAAATAATGGAATATCAAAATTTACATGTACCTTGAAGGGGTTTGCATGGTTGCTTGATAAAGATGCTTCTCCCATGGGGAAATTCTTACCTGGATTTCCCTTTGGCAATTATATAACATAATTTCCAAAAGAGAGATACTTACGGGATAATTATATAACATAATTTCCAGAAGAGAAATTCTTACCTGGATTTCTCTGATTAGCTGATGATAATAGAAGTTCTCATACTTTTTTATCAGCCTTATAATTCAACATTCCAACTTTCTGTTGCTTCCTTCCATGTGCAACAACATTATCAGCAACACTTGCAAACTTGCAAGCATTCTAACTTTATGGCTGTCCCAGCCAGCCATAAAATACTTGCTTCTATAGTAATTGCAATAACTTATTTCTTCATGTATCATGTTTCCTTGTTTATCCCATAAGTCTTCCATTCTTCGAAATTCCTGAATATTCATGTGCTCTTCACTATAACCACTGTGCATGAATATTTCTGATCTGAGCACTTTCTAGCCAAATCACTCTTGGCTGCCTTTTATTTTCCATCCAATTACTAAACTGATAATAACCTTCAACTTTTATTTACTTCCTTGATCCATCTATCCCAACTCATACTTGGATGAATTATAATTCCCATCATGTTGTCTTATAGACTTTGGATATTCAACATCCATTTATTTTTCAGACTGAACTACTTCAGCTCTTTCTGGACTGAATACTTTAGTATTTGGGTTTTCTTCCACCCTTCTCCACTACTTTCCAACTAGCCTCAAACTTGGTTTGCATAGCCAATCTCTTATCATACTGTAGGGATGCATATATGCCTCCTTCTCTAGCTGCATAGAATTAATTAAAATCACTTGATACTGATTTTAATTTACCAACACAATTTCAAGTGATACTTCCACCCCTGGAAATGTCACTCATGGCTCCATGCCATTTGAGATGGATTCTTCTCAGGCTCCATCTCTTTTACATTCAAAACCAAGCATAGAACCATTTTCCTTTTCATGGTTCTTAACTAACTCTCTACAGAGATTCATTTCACTTTTAAGTCTTTCTTGGTTTAACCTCTCCATGCTATTGTGGAAATATCTTCAATACCTTTGGAATGCATCAATAATCTCTTCTAGTATTCTTGTTTTCCCTCTTGGAGTGTTTTTCGTGCATTCCAATTTCTTGATGTCTACCCCATGAATTCTTCTTCCATTATTCTAGGATGTTCATGGACTTGCAACTACATATTATGTTGATATTAATTTTCAACATTCCACTATTATTCAGATCCCTTTGATCCAACTCCTACATGACCCAAATCTATTTCCAGTCATGTTTTTTGAGTAACCTTGGACAATTAACACCAACTTCCTTCTTGAGGTACTTGATTTATCCCTTCCTTAATCGATCATATCAGTACTTGGATTTGCTTGCTGGCTATTACTTTCCCCTGTCTTGACCAATCTGATTTGAACTTGCCTTACACAATCCACTTCTATCATGCCATATTGATGCCCTTCATACCAAGCTTCCACTGCGCACTCTGATAACCATAAGGGAAGCATTACTCTAATTTCATAGCTAATCCCTGGATATGATGCACTCTTTATCCAACTATGCATTAAGCCTCTTTCTTTGTCTGGTTACTATCATTCCGATAGTCAATTCCTTTTATAATAGATCTTACTCCCATGCATTGCTTAATTTGTATATTGGTTTCTTTGGGAGTGTTCACTAATTCATTCTCTACATGATCTATTCCTCTGCCCATATTCCATTGAATACTTTACTAACATGAGAGGACTTCCTATAGTGGCTTACGAAAACTTTATGGCTACGCCAAGATTCATACCTTAACCTTTTGTAGTCTTGGCTTTTGATCATCTTATGAAATATTTTGTCATAACAATCTTTCCCTGAGTACCTCTGCTTAATTTTAACTAAACTTCAACCTTCTCACATGTTAATAACTAAAAGTTTTTAACTCTGCAAAATGTGCATCCAACAAAACTTTGTCAGGTTAACTAACTCAACAATTTTCATGAAAATATATGAACCATTCTGGTTCCATAATATATCAGAATTATTACTTCTGATTCTGTGGAAAATTGAATGCCCAGATCAATTTTCTGGGTGAATAAATATATTCTACTTTGCAAGACCTTTCCAACACCTTCTCCCATGATCAATTCTGAGTCTTGAGCAGAAAGTTATGGCTATTTGAAAATTTCCCAATAACTTTTCTGTTCATTCTTCAACTTGGAGCAACTCTACGTTGTAAATATGCATTTTTGCACCTAATCCATTGGAATTTTCATGGGAGCTCCATTGGGTTTCTTCATATACATATTATGGACACTCTGTCCAAGTTTCACCTTTTTCTAGGTTCCAGGCTGTTAGTTACAACCGACTGAAGTTCTAGGCCAAAATACCATATTGTAACTGATATGCTACAGGTACCTTCTTTTCCATATTAAACATTTTAACATGTCCAAAAATTTAATTAAGCTCTTGTAATTTCTTCTATGACTCAATAAATTTCCATTGACTGCTCTTGCGGCTCAATCTGATTCTGGAGCAGAAAGTTATGGCTCTTTGAAGTTAGATGGGTCTTAAAATTTACCCTCCATTGTTTGTGTTGTAACTTTCTCATAAAAGCTCCGTTTGACGAACAATTTACACCATTAGAAAGCTCTCTCCAAGATCTGTCTCATGGTTTTTGAGTTGCTAAAAATTCTCTTAAGGCCCTAAAAAATGCGCTGTAAAAAGATGACGTTCAAATGATATAAAACGTCGCAGAAAATCGTTGGTTTTCTGCCATTGTTCACCCTTCAAACAACTTCATGCACACAAATTTCAACATGTAACCCATTTTTACCATGCGCAACAACAACACAAGGTAAATCATGCTTCGCACACTTTAAAACCATGGTGTATCACTTCTCTGTCGTGCCAATAACTTGCGCGCACTACTTTTATGTCGCACACCAATATCAACCGTGCGCAATTTTGGTTCTTGCACTATTACCTATTCCGCACAGTTTTTTATTGTGCCCTGATATTCCGCGCACATTATACTCTATGCGCTTCACCATGCCAGAGTTTAGTACGTCTCCACCGTGCACCAAAACTCTGCGTGCACCACTAACTAAACTGTCGCGCGACAACATGCACCCACATTGTGCGCACACCAACAAAACTCCTCTGCGCTCTGCCAACACTGCGCACACCACGCGCATCATTATTATGTGTGTGCACACCACACAATGCTAAATTTATTGTGCGGCCCTGTACACCAACATTTTTTCGTGCGGCGCCGAAATTTAGCGTGCACATCCATACACTAACATTTTTTCCGCGCGGCACCGAAATTTAGCGCGCGCACCAACACGCCAATATCTTGTCGCGTAGTGCCGAATTTTACCGATCACAAGATTTTCACTGTGCATCATGCATTTTTTGTGCGCCCACCTATGCACATTCATTTTTATGTGCGTCACTTCCTCGTGAATTCCGCTGCAGAAATTGGGGCTTTTGGCTTAACTTTTTTTTTTTTTTCCAATTCCTCCAAAGACATTCTACAACTTTGAAATTTGCTCAATTTCACCCTGTTAACAACCATTCGACCTCTACAACAACAAATCATTGTAGGTTGACATTTCTGGAACATATTTTTCCCAAACTCAATTCACAAATTGAGAATTTTAATTATAAAACTCGCTCCAACTGTCATGGCTTCACTCTGACTTCAAATTCGACCAATTCGAGGTCCAAATTTGATAGAACAGATATTAAATCGATAATATCTCATCACTTGGCTGAGTTTCTCCATTTTATCATGAATTTAACAACATAAATTGGGGCTTTTCCCCAATTTCACCCAGTTGCTGTTACTTTTTACCATGGACGTTGTACAAACTGAAATTTGGTCACTTCGAAATAAATCCTCTGTGACATTTCGCTTCAACTCAACTTTCTCGGCCCATCAAGGCTCAGTGTTGAAAACTGAAGCTCTGATACCATATTGTAACATCCCTTGCCACCAACAGGCTGGGCAATGCCACTACTCAGACGCTTTACTTAGATTTGATACCATTTTGTAACGTCCTTGACCACCCAGGCTAGGCCATGCTACACCAAAGAAATCTTTTATTCTCTATGCGGAACATACTGTAACATACCCAACATCTAACTGAGCTATGCCACATACATTTTTCGAACTGCATGCAATTAAAATATATACACACATACTCTTACAGAAGTATTATATATAAAATGTAAACATACCAATACATTTATAAATACAGTATTCACACTGAAATAACAATAAACATATACATATATACAACAATACCCATAAAAATAAACACAGAAATAATAATGCAACATTTAAATTTATCACACAGTTGACACTTATCTTGGTAAGAATATCACCAACTACGTACAGACCTTCCACGAACCTCCCAACCTTAGAACACACTGTTCATCACTCTCAACAGTGAGTCACCCCCGAGATGGGACTAAACTCCACCCGAGTAAAGGGTTCATAACAAGGCTAATGACTCATGGAAAACAGGAAAGACTCCGTCACAGGTGCCTACTCAAACTAACAACCTACAATCTCTCATTCCCCACATGCCTGTCCCACCCCATGAAGTGTGCCCCTTCTCTGCTCAACAGTCGTTCGGCTGCCCCACTTCCCTTTTAGGGCTTCAACAACAAGCCAGGCAAGAAGTCTCAGAGCCTTGTAGCTAGAGTTTGGCACCTTCAGGAAATCAATTCCCAACAATTCTCTCATCCAGAGAGAAATTGCTCATGGGCCTGACAACCCGCCTCTTCAATATCCCACGAGCCTGATAACCCGCTTCTTCAGTATCGCATGGGCCTGACAACCCGCTTCTTCAGTCCAGCTCCCCAACTAACCAGCTACACAAACAAGTATGGCTATGGATACAGGTTCAGGTACAGTCATGAAGATACAAAGGATAGCTCAATGGGTGTGCGCATGCTCATGGATGATTGTCTGGATGACTAAATGATGGAAGGAATGATGGGAATAATGATGGAAAAGATGATAGGAAATGAACCAAGTCCCAACAATATGTATGCATGTCCCCAACCTCACACTTATCATGTTGGGAGCTACTTTGACCCACTTATCCCCAACTTTAGAACTTAGGATAAAATAATTATCCATACTTTATGGTTTAAGAAATATTAATATAATATTCCTTTTTGGCTTAAACTCCCTAGCTTAGCCCTTTTCCTTAACTTTTAGGCCCCTCCCTTTCCCTAACCTGTGGAGTTTAGTCCGCCATCTCTTTTATCGTGGTAAGTCTGCACGCAACGATGTATTTTATATTAATGATGAGATGTATACAAATATAGGCGCACTGGCCTTTAACATCTAGGTTCTCTGGCCTAATTCAAAACATAAACATCATAGCTTATAATAACTGGCTCACTAGCCTATAAAACACAACATATACACAAAGGCTCCCTAGCCTCAATATCGCGCACACTTAAATTGTTGCACGCGGTATCCTGGAATGTGCCCATTCCATCATTTTACTGCGCAATACATGCACACACTACGCCATGGAAGATGCATGCCAAAAAGATATAAAACAATTCACCAACTTAAGTACATTATTACATTTACAGTTGGGGTTCGACCTAGGGATATTACAACATCGGACATCTATTCTAATATTGGCCTTATTTTGGGCATGTGGGAGTCTTTTTTGGCACTCACATTGTTTTTTTTTTTTTTGAAAACCCCCTTTGTGTTGTTGTTGGGGCTTCACACCCACATGGAGAATAAACCATATTAATTTAATGTTGAGTTTAGTGGATGGCTCCTTAAAGTAAGTTAAGGGCTTCTAAACTCACTTTAGACTCCTATAAAAGGAGAGACAATGTGAGGAGGCAAAAAACATCTCATTTCTGACATTTTCACCTTGTCATAATGGTGTTGGTATGAGTGAGTGAGTACTCTTGCCAAGGAGAATGGGAGACAAATTTCAATAAAGGAAATTCTTCACTTTGGTAAATTTGGTCTAGGGTTTCTAGACTTTCTTTCTCTATTTTTCAACCAAGGAGAGGAGGCTGCACATGTGAGCTCACACATGTGAGAGGAAGAGGGGGAATAGGATGCACATGCAATCCGTATAGTCTGTACCACACCAAGGGTTGAACATTGTGAGAGAAATGTTGATTGACTTCTCTATAAAAATTCATGCCACCAAGGATTACTAAACTCTTTATATATGCAATATTAGAGGGATTGTGCCAAACCTGAAGTAATTTGACCTTGGATAGATATGAATTCACACTAGTATACTTCGTAACAAAACCCAAACAATGAATGGTAGTATTCCCAAATGACTTCTCATTTTTTCTTGAAATTTATGTTGGTGAATAAGGTCAAGAGCAATATTAGCATCTTACATATGATCTTCCGACCAACTATTTATATAAACCAATATGCCATCCAAATATAACACTATATATTACACAAATGTGGGTGAAATATGCCTTTGATGATTCTTATTCAATATAGTTGAAACATTAGCAGTACCAAAAGTCATGAGTACTAACCATCAATGTTTCTCACTAAATGCTTTTAGTCAACACAAACAACCAACCACTACACTATTTTTTTATTATCTTTGAAGGAATATAGAAACTCCATATCATGCTATAGAAACTACCCTTTTCCAGGGAGGCTGCCATGTGTTGGGGTAATCTATTTTGCAAATTTTTCTAGGATTTGCACCTGGCCCCACCCATTTTTGTAAGCAAAAGTGCACACGAACACAAGCATGTCAATAGAGAGATTTAAACATTGATGTGGGGCGCAAGAACAATAACTTATTATCATTGACCTAAAAATCCATTGTTGACATAGATCCCATATTTGGTCTTGAGAGTTTTTCCTAATAATTAGAAGGGTTCATATGTACTCATTGATAAATAAAAGTTAGGTCAATATTGCTAATATAGTTGGCTCCTTTCAACTAATTTATGAGATCATCAATCTTGGGTAGTGGGTACCAATGTTTCACATCGATCTTGTTCAATGCTTTTTAATATGGGCATAATCTCCATTCTTGTTGTTCCTTTTTGGGTACAAGTATAACTGGAGTACCACAAGGAGAAGTTCTGGCCGGACTAGCCTTACCATCCTAAAGAAGATTTATTGATTGATTCTTGATCTATAAACTTTTATGCAATATGCAGTACAATTGGGAAGTGAAGAACTTGCAATTAGATAGATCTTATGTTCTATTGTGTGGGGAACATGTAGACTTGTAGGTTCTTCAAAAATACTTGAATAGGAATCTATGCTATCCTGAATATCTGAAGGAAGGATATTCCCTATGTTGTCTTCTTTGGCTTGTTGGACAACAACAACTACTACTAAGAACTTATGGAGATTGACTAGTTTTATTGTTTTCTTACCAGGAAGTAAAGGAGTGTTGGGTGATGAGAAATAGAGGTAAGTTTGTATACTTTACCAATCTAAGTTTGTTTCTTCCACATGGAACTTAATAGTTTGGATATTAAATACCTCAATAGTCTCATGTCATATCTTGAAGTATATCTCTAAATTTTGTCAAGTATATTAATAATTATCTAGAATAAGTAATGTTGGTCGAGTCATTGCACAAACTGTTTTGTAAGTAAAGCTTGTTGGACATGGTACATGCTCAACGATGATATTTGTATGATTGGAGAGCTCATTCAACATAGGTTGAAAGTATTCCACAGAGGAATGCAAATATACTCATCCAAAACAAAGAAAAACGTCCAATTGACCTGCATGAATGCGCATTTGAGAAAAAATGGTTTACAAATATGAATTGATTATGGTAATACCCATGAAATTGTTGTTGCATGGTTATATCTTGCAATGCTTGAAAATCATTGGGAACCCATGGATCCAGTGTGTCTATAACTTGAGGATGCATGCCACTCACATAATGGAAACTGAAATGCTATCGAGGGCCAAAGAATTTGGCATCATAAGCCACCCACTTTCTAAGTCTATGAGGACTGAAGTCACCAAATTGCAATGAGGAACCATAACATAGATAATTATAGGCGGATGTTGGCTAAAAGCATAGGGATTGTAGGAACTTTGTTCGTCCTTAAAAGCAATGATCCTCTTTGGTTTCCTAAACTCATTGCCATCAAGTGTGTGAATAATGAGCTCTCGACTATTGCCATCAATGACAACACTTTGAGGACATGTCCGTTATCTTTTAACATATGTGCAATGCCCCATATCTTCCCCACAGAATAAGTAAAATAACATTAAAAGTAGTTGTATTTCACTTGCCTTGAAAACGAGTCCCACTTATTATACACCTCTCAAGTCATTTCACAAAGTCAGACTAGAGTTAAGCTCAACATGGTCTTTTTTCCCCACTAATTTTTCCAAGCTCGTTCCCTTGGCTGTGGTTTCTCTAGATAGTAGCTAGAGATAGTGGGAATCTCGTTAATTCATTCATGCACGACACTAATTAGATGACGATGCATGTTGATACCTTAAGAAGTCATAATTACTCCTGTTGTTTACCCGCGCTTGGTTGAATTTCTTCACTTTGACATGCAGAGCACTGGGCATAAATCACATTGTGTCAGCCTCCATAGGGGCCATCACAATGCTTTGTTTTAATTACACAGTCAGATTCCCCTTGTCCGTACCAGTTTTGACAAGGTCAATTAATATATATATATATATATATTAAGGTTTAATATTATATTATATAATATATATTAATTAAATTAAAAACAAATAATAACAAAACATTATAAAAAACAAAACAAAAAAACAATACACAAGTAAAAAAACTAATTCCCCATGCCCATACACGATAGAAACCAGAGAACAACCGGCCTAGGCACATGAGAGCAACCCTATCTGGCCAAACCCCGTGTGCAGGAGTGGAGACAACAAGTAGAGAGCAGCCCTATCCGGCCAAACCCCGTGTGCAAGAGTGGAGACATTGACAAAGGAAGAGGAGCTCACCCTCTCCGACTAAATCCTTGCAGGAGTGGAGATATTTAGAGGTCGTTGCTTCCATTTGGAGATCAACATAGGAAAAGGATCCCTATCCATCCAAACCCATGGAGATGTCGCAAAAATTGATAATGGATCTCCTCTAATTGCTACTAAAAATGGTTGAAAATGTCATTAAGTGGTAGTGTCCTTTCGTTTTAGAGTTCATGTGGTTTTATCCCTCCCTAGGGGGTTTGATAGCTCAATGTGGTTCTCTCCCTAACTCTAATACTCCACTCACATAGTTTCTTTAACTAGTATTCTACACCCTTGTTCTCAAAGTACTATAAAGGACCAAATTGTAAAAAATTTGCACTCCATGGATTTCTATTCACCTTATACATGAACTACTACCCTAGTTGTCCAAGAGAAGTTTAAAGGTCGCAAGCTCAAACCTGGTTTCCAAAATTATTTTGAACTGACCTATATTGGAAGCTATAACCCTACCTACCTAGGAATTCTATAGTTTTTATGATTTTTTCCATTTATGGAAATGAAGGTAAACATCATCACTATAGGAGGGCTATCCTAACACTCGAAAACCACAAAAAATATAAACTTGGGATAATACCTTCCAAACCCTATATTTCTCTATTTCTAAAAATTGAAAGTTCAAAAGCCTATTTCTTATGCCTTCAATTATTGTTTTGTCATCCTGAACTTCCTTTTTTGTTAATATCCCATTCACACTGGGAAACTAAGGGGGTTCAATATACCTCTCTTTTGATATCATCTATTGTAATTATATTCCAGGCTAGTGAAGCTTTCTATGTATACAACTCTACAAACTACACATAATTAGCATCAAAGTGAAATATGGGGGGTGGCTTCAACAAGAGGGAGACTATATAAGAAACCTCTAGGGCATATAAAAACCATGAGGTAGTAAAGGTATTTCAACAATATGATTAGATAATTTACTTTGAAAATTTGTAGGGATATGATGACATAAAATTTGTAGGGATTTGATGAAGCCACAAGAAAAGAACTAGAAGAGGAGTGCACTCAAAAATAAAGAATGATAAGAGCCACAACAAATTTTTGAAGAAAACCCAAACTTTGAACCCCTATGTATGGAGGAATCCTGAACCTTGAATAATTGATTGACTAGATAGGGTAGATGGAGAAATTATTTGAGTGTTGAACATATTGAGGATGTCAAAAAGGTAAGATTTACATGTACAAAATTGAAGAGTCATGCATCTTTGTGGTTGAATAAGTTGCAATTGGATAGACAAGCTAAGGGGAATGAAAAGATCATAAGATGGGATAAAATGGCATTGATAGGTAAACTTTTGCATGAAAATTACTCTCTAAATTTAATGAGAAGATTGTAAAATTTGAAGTAGATGGGGATGTTATTAAATGAATATTACTAATAATTCTATATGTCATTCATTAGTTCAAGAGGAAGTGAAGAAATCCCTAAATTTATTGCAAGTATGTAAATGGTCTTTGTTTTTCTATTCAATATGAATTTAATGCGTTGAATATTCATTTAGTGGTAGAGGTTTATCAATTAGACTTAAATATTGAGGAGAAATTGGCTAGAAAGTAGCATACATTGAAGAAGAAAATAATATCTGGATAGAAAATTATAGTTAAGAGAGAAGAGAGGTGAATATGAAACCAATGCCATCATAGTAAATCATATCGTTGGAAGAACATATAATGATGATAGAGGGAAAGGATCAATGAGAGGTAGAAGTACATGTGGAAGATTTGAAGAAATTTGTTTCAGATGTGGAGGGGATGGACATAGAGCATATGAGTATCCAAAATCACAGAATGAGGTAAGAAGACAAGAGGCAAGAACATATGTTGCTAAAGAATTGTAATTAATAGTAGAAGAAGAAATTACTAAAGTGAAACCAAAGCATGGGGATAACTTCATGATGAGAAGAGTATTATTCCATCTAGAGAAGGAGATTTCAAAAGAGATAGACTAGAGGAAGAGTATCTTTAAGATTAAATTCACATTAAATGAAAAGTAAAATGAATCTTTTAATTTGATTGCAAAAGAGCTAGACTAGAGGAAGGGTATCTTTTAGATTAAATTCTCATTAAATGAAAAGTAAAATGTATCTTTTAATTTGATTGTATATGGTGGGAGAAATCAAATCTTGTTTCTCCTAAAGTAGTGCCGAAGTTGAATTTGAAGTGTACACAACACCCAAATTTATACAAAGTATGTTTGAAAAACTTTGATAATTAATATAAATACAAAGAAATGAAAATAAAATAAAGAAAGGAGCAAACTTTGAAATTCTATGTACATTCCATTTGTACGACTAAGGTTACCTTGTGAAAAGCGATTGCCATGTTTTGTCCAATGCTATACCACTTGGAAATCACATTGAACAAGTGTAAATGCCAAGCATATCTCACACAAGACAAACTTCACTCCATTGATTTCCTTGTTAGTTCTTATGTTGGATTACATTTGATCTACACTTTATCAATTTCATTACACCTACTTCCTCTATTTCCCTCACAATGTGGTTCTCCACATCAATATGCTTATGCTAAGAACTATAATTTGGCTTCTTAGTCATTACAATGGTGTTTTGGCTATCACATTCGATTCCTAAACTAGCCTATTTGATAGCAAGATTGTTTCATAATCTCAATAACCAAAATGCATCTTTGATAACTTTTGTTGCAACAACATATCGTTCCTTTGAACTAGAAGAGGCAATGATGGTTTGTGTCTTACTCATCAACCTCACTAATCATTGGAACAAATTTATTTGTTTTGACCAAAGTAGACAAGAAAAAATAAAAAAAATAAAAGATGTATAAGGCCAATAGATATAAATATGTATACCAAAATTATTACCTTAATCAAGGTATGCCAATCATGTGTTTTTACCCCACCAAATTCACCTTTCTTCGTTAAGATATTATTTATGTTTGAAGCAAAACCCGTGGGAAATTTAATTCTTTGAATGAACTCTTTTACATCATTGCTTTGTTGCTATGTTAATAACCATGGAATGTTATTTCGGTCTAGTACTCCATCTGATCTATTTGAATATCGGATCACACTTCGCATTGCATGATTGGATTCTTGGATGTCAGTACAAATTTTGACAATTTCTTCTTTGTCCCTCCTACCATCTATGATTCACCATAACGTTTCAGTCACATTCTTCCCGATATGCATTGTATCAAACAAATGAGCTATTTTTAGCTTCTCATAGTAGGGAAACCTCATGAATTGAGTGGGATAACATTTCATTCCTCGTGGAAGCCCATTATTAATACCTTCATGATGATTGCAACCTTCATGAAGCATAAAAGAAATCGCAAAAATAATTATCAAATACGGTAAAATAAATTCAATGATTAAAATAAACATTCAAAACATTACATGATCTACGATACATAAAGAAATTGAGTACCTTGACGATTTCTATTATATTCCAACCTCCATAGGTGAGGTGTCATTTTTCGTGGTTTTAAAATATGTTTTACAGTAGTACGATACCTATGGTTCTTAGGGAGAAGGTGCCTATACTCATCAAACACCACCTTTCCTAAACTTTTTGAATGACGATACTTCATCTTAGGGCCACAAACTGGACATGCAAATTTACCCTTTGTTTGAAGACCCGCAACAAATGGATTAATGTCAATTATACGATGAGATTATTTAAAAATTAAACATGCACCATGATAACATTAAAAAATTATATAGTATTAAAGAGAAATATTAGAATGCTACATACCACAAAAATGTGTTAGTCTAGGGGCATCATGAATTTTCCATAAAAGTATTCCACGGAATTTAAATTTCTTCTTCCCGGTTGGTTTACATATGTCATACATTGTGATGCCAACCCATAACTTTAGTAGCTCGTTGATAAGAGGCTCGATATATACATTCATATCTTTAACCTGGTACTTACCTAATTGTTTGAAATTACACATAATTACTATAGGAATGATATCATGTAATATATAAGTAAATAAATAAACAAAAGATATTATGCAAAAATTGAAACAAATGAAAATGTTACATTCAAAAAATTAATGTAAACAAATACCTGGAACAATCATTGTCAACATTATGTGCTCCCTTTTTATTGACATCCAAGGAGGAATGTTATTGTTGATAACAAAAATAGGCCACACTGAGTAAATAGACCTAAGATCTTCGAATGGATTAACACTGTCAGCTGCCAATGAAAGCCTAACATTACGAGGTTCATCTTTGAAATCTGCCCATTTTTCCCCAATTTCCCTAAATGCAGAACCATCGGAAGGCATTCGAAGAACACCATCTCCACTTCTGTTACGTGCATGGTAATCCATAAATTGTGCTATGCTTTCACACTTGAACAATCGCTGCAAACGTGGAATTATGGGAATATGACGAAGAACCTTTCCATGCACCCTTTTTGTTACTTGATCGGTTCGATATCTACTGATAAGACATTGCAGACATTCTATTTTCGAAGCATGTTGTCCATAATATATAATATGGTCATTAGGACATGCATCTATAGTTTGATAATCCATTCCAATGTCTTTCATAATG
>ML789184.1:403131-423239 GCA_009831015.1 Picea engelmannii
TTTATAAAACTAGTTATAGGTGTGGACCTTCAATTACAAAGACAAATGAGAAATTTGAGGCTCTGTAAACACAAATTAGTTACATATTGATTAATTTTGATCATTACTTGAACATATTTCAAATTTGGAGTAGAAATTGTTAGTTTGATCTTTACTACAAAAAATAAACACTTGAAAAAGAAAAAAGATGAACAACACTATAAAAAGAGAGAAAAAAAGAGGAATAACACTATACAAAAAAGAGAGAGGAAAAATACGAAATAAATGTAGAGTAAATAGATAAAAGAACAAGTTGTTAATGGATACATGTTTTTAATAATTTATTATCTTTAGAGATTCAATATAAGAATATAATTTTGTTTAATTTTGTTTTAGAGAAACTATCCCCTTTTTAATCTAATCATTATTTTTTTAAATACATAAGTGATATAAATATCATAAAATTATTAATAAATCTAGTAAGTTGTTTTGTGGATAAATCATTGGAGGATTGAGGAGGAGGGCACTCTTCAAAATGTCAATAATATCAAAAGCACAACCACAACTGTATTTAAAGAGAAAGTATGGTGCCATGGTGTGATAAAGAATAAGATAAAGATAATGTAATATAAAGGGACCATTAACCCTAAGTTAGAAGAGAAAAAATATCTTTCTTTTATTGTTAACTTAAATAAGAAAAACAACATTGCTAAAATAAGAACAAACTTCCATGAGTTTCTTGGTGATACTGGAAGATGGCCAAACCTTTAGAAATCACGCGAAAAAATAATTTGTAATTTTTTTATATTAAGAAAGTACATGATTCACCTAGATGGGGCCATAACTGCTCTCACATGTCATGAAGACACCAACCCACCATGCAATGAAGACATGAGATACCATAATGAGGCTTCGACTAAGGTTTCCATATGCGAGGAGGAGAAATAATTGGGGAGGGAGTGTGAGACTCCTCACACTAGTTGTTAACATAATGTTTATGGGTGGTGAATTCAATAGGATGTACACTGAGAGGACCTCCTAGTACGTGAAATGTATGTGAACGTAATTTTAGAGAGGAATTGGAGTAGTCTAAGTCATTATTTTAAGAATAGGTGAGGAAGGAAGAACCCTAGAATCATGAGTCTATTGTTAGGTAGGAGGTTTATTTTATATGAGGACCAACACACAATTACATCTAGCTCATGATCCCCAGTGGATGATGCTCAACATAACAAATACATAAGGCTCCAGACAACTCTAGGGTGCACTCCCACCCAGTTTCCAGTCATTCCTGTGTTGTTTTGGTGCTTTCGTTTATACTTCTAGACTAAGAAGAGGTTAGTGGATTGATTATTGCTCCAAGTCTCCAAGGTAGTCTATTGGTTTGTTTTTCTTTGATTGTTTTGCTAGTTTGTTCAAAGAGAAAGATTGAAAGCCCCATTGTGTTATTTAATTAACCTCCCATTCCCCTTTTTTTTTCTTTCTATTCAGTTTTGTTATCAAAACATTTGTACTTGTGCAAATCCCTCCACAAGATCCCAATCTTGTGTAACAATTGGAAGAATCTACCACTCTCACCTACGTAGAGACTTCCCTCATTTTAGTGACAAAAAGAGGTCCACCATAAGGGAGGATTCATTAGTGACCTAAAGGGATCAAAGAGAAAGATTAACCAAGCTTACAACCCCCTATCTTGGTCACCTTATGGTTAGGTCTAGGTTTAGGAGTGGAAATGGGAGGTAACAAGGTAATTGTTTCACCTGTATGAGAAAATAAACAATTTGCAAATCAATATAGACAATTACCAAGCTATGAAGATAAAAATGATCCCTTAGAAACTATATGATCAATAAATGCATTGGTTGTTGCAAATTACAGTGGTAAAAAAGTGTACAACAACAATTAATGTCTTGAAACAACAACAATAAATAACACTCACTAATGTAGCAAATTATCATGAAAACTAAGCCTTCAACATGTACAATATTATCCATGGTTACACGAAGTTTAATTTTTTTCCCTTTAAACTTGAAACTTCGCTATTTCCTAGTCATGGAGCCGCCCTTAGTCTTAAAAAGGAGTCAAAAGTCTTTTGATTTTTTAGGTTTTGGGATTCGACTTTTCACGAGGTATGATTTTTAGTTCACAACTCTAGAGTCCCGGTGCCGAAATCCCGAAAAGGATTTATATTTAAAGAAATGAAAAATAAAAAATGAGTGTTATAAGTCCTGATGCGTGTTTCACAAAGTACCCTTTAGTCATGATTAATTAAACTCTTAAACAGAATCAACAATTCATTAATCTTTCACGATTCAGGTTTTCTTGTATCAAAGTGCTTTCAAAATGTCGACCCTCGAACGCCCGATCCCCGTTTTTCCGAAAACAAGAAATTAATTACTAATCTCGATTAATTAAAGCATTAATACAAGTGATTAGCACCTAAATTAATCCCATTGCGATTTCGCGATTTGGGGTTTGCTTATGACATACCTCTTGGGTACAAGATCCCTGAAATTCCGAAATGCGAAATCACAAATTTTTAACAAAGTCTAAAATTAAATTAAGTTAGTTTAAAATGAGATTGATAATGACTATACTAATTTTCACGTTTCGCATTTCGGGATTTGTTGAAAGCAGTCCTTTCGAAACTCCAATTTGAAATCGCCGATATGCGGTAGTATTAATAATGAACAAATGGAGATTTTTTTTTTTGACATGAAGGCGTATCTCTAGGTGTATATTCCTCATTAAAACATTAATTCCATATTGCCTGTGTCAGTACGCTCATTGTAAGACAAGATAAAGGTTAATAAACGTTCTGTAGTTCAAATTTCATTCTTGTTTTTTACAATTAGGAGTGAGTTGCATTTATCAAGGCTTATATATTTTTCCTCTGCAAACAGGTTTTCAGTCTAGTGCGAACATTATGGCACCTAGAAAGGCACCTAAGAAAAGTGAAGAAGCAGCTGAAAGCTCAAGCTCAGAAGGAGATGTCATATATGATACTTCACCGCATGCCATTGATTCCATCAAATCCTAGAGGCAAATTTTTGAAACCTTGGACTATGAAATCAAGATTTTTCCCGATGAGTCTGAAAACAAACTCCGAGACATAGCAGAGTTCGAACTTCACAAAGTAGCTATGTGCCCACGACTCATGACATACAACGATATGATCAGTTGGGCTTTAGAAAGGACAAACGTGCAAACGAGAAGCATTTTGGACAACCAAGGGGTCGTCGTCGACTCTTTCAGACCGGAGCATATACAAGTAATGTAAAAACTGTCTCCCAATTCTAAGTACATTTATAATAAAGAGTTTGTAAGTGAATTTCACAGGAAAGAATGCACATAGGCAGATCAAACATACCCCGACATAATCAAAGACTGGTGGAGACAACCAACAAAATTTATGGTCGATACCCATAGCGTTTATGCCACAACCTCATTGAATGAGTACATGGTCTGTGTAACTATGATTCTATGTAGACTTTTCGGGAAGAAAAGTCCTACCCATTTCCCTGCAGAATGGGTGCCCCTTTTACATGAGGTAACCAAAGGCTATAGATTCAATTGGAACAAGATTCTATTAGATAACTTAGCTAAGGAGGCTATAGAGTATCAAACCGTGAGATCCAGTGGCCGACCATCAGCCTTTTACATGTCCACATACATTATGGATGCTATATGTTTCACCACTCCTTTCCCTTTGGTGAATTGGAGTTGGAACCCAACCTGCACTGAACCTATTCATGAATATCATTCTAAGCTGTGGGAATAAAATGCTAAGGATTCTTTTTACGAAATTTGTCATTTTGTGGTGATACCGGTGCATCAGATGCTGTATGGCTGTGCACCCCCCCTGTATTTCAGAGTTGGTCATAGGAAACCTTAAGGCAATTGCCGATTGGTTTATTGAGGATAATTTCTCCTATATAAGGGTTTTCGGATGTTCGATCCCTCCTCATGCACTTTCGAAATTCCTCCCTGATAGACTGGAGTGTAGGGAGGTAGCTCATCAGATAATAACAGGCAGTATTGGGATAGAACTGAAGACAACTCATAAGAATTTTTGGCCAGTCTTTCTCGTACAGATTGGGAGGTTTTCGCTACTCAACTTGGGACATTCCAAGGTTGAAGTTGCATCTCTAGAGGAGTTCAAGTTGGGAGATCTCGAACACAGGAAACACGACCCTTATCAAATAATGGGAAATCACATGGCTCATTATGGGATGAAAGCGTATGAACATGAGGAATCCCCTCGCGATGACATTTTAAAAGGGGCCAAAACCTATGAGGAGGGATTAGACAGGGTACATACATTACCATCCAATTTGCAAACCAGTTTTCTAACCTTCCAGAGACACAGAAAAAGTGGTTTGCCCAAGGTACTGCAGGGAGAGGCAACAACACCTCCTCTAGAACAAGAAAACACTCCCTCAGGTTTCAGACAGAAAGCGCAGGATAAATCAGACACAGAGGAAAATCCACAGGGGCCCGAAGGATCTTCACAAAACAAAGAAGTCCCACAGACAGAGAATCCAGGAGAATAAACAGAAAGAAGGTATGGGACAACTCTTGAGTCCAGTCAATCTACTTCCCCTTCATCATCTACTATTCATGTTGATACCCCCAAGACAACAGGGGAAACAAAATCCATAGAGTTGGGTAATCCCATTGCTTCCTTTACCCCTTTACAGTCTACTTTTGGGTTCCCTCCAATATGAGTCATATATGCCAGTGACCTCACTCCTGTCTCTAGAGAAGAAATACCTCCCTCTGATTACTTTTTCAGTAAAAAGAGGAAGGCTGTATTAAAACAGGAGATGTATATGAGAGAAGGTGGTATGGTAAAGAAACACAGGGTGCTAGTAGATGGGCAGAACTTGGAAGAGGGAGATTTCACTACAGAGGTAGCAGGATCCATGGGAGCTCTGGCAACAACAAATCTATTCATTGTTGACAATATGAGAACAAGGTTTAAACAGAGTAACCACAGGATAGTCCAGTTGCAAAACCAACTAAAAGATAAAGAGAAAAATATCAAAGAAGAAATAAATAAAGTTCTAGAGCAGGCCATAGCTGCCGACAAGCAAGAAATTAAATTGCTTAAGTCCAGCTTGGACGAGTTGTATAAGAAAATGAAAAACAGTCAAGGGCAGACAACCCAACAGGAAGAATTAGTGAGACAATTGCAGGAGAGATTGAATTCCATTCAGAATCAGGTGATAGACTTGAAATTTTTTCAGGACCTGTCACTGGAAGTACACACGAAGATAGAAGATGAGCAACATAGATTAATCTCCAAAGTAGAGATTATTTAGAATTATTTTCAAGAAGTAAGCAATTCTTTTGATAATATTATTTTTAAAGAAAAATAAGCTAAAGCAGCAAGGGCCAGTTTCCAAAGGGCAGTTATATGTTCAGAAAATGAAGAGGTATCGAAAACTCCAAAGCTATCTGTCGCAGAGCAGATAAGAGGTGATATCATGCTCAAAGTATGGGAAACTAACATAGCAAAAAACAAGAAAATAACCAAAGAAATCAAAGACGATTGCTAAGAAATATTTGATTTGTTGGATAAGGGATCATTAGGTATTGGAAGATATAATTTCACTAGGCAATTAGGACAAATAAACATTGTAAGACACCAGTTGAATTTCAAAGAGGGTTTGAACGAAATTCAGATGGAAATTTCACAATTAAAGGAAATTGATGTTACCCTAATAGACAGGTGGCTGGTGAAGCCAAACTTAAAATTGCAATCAATTAAGTTTGCTGATAAGGGGATTGAAGACCGACTTCCAAAAATTTAGAGAAAATTTTATCTATTCGAAGGAAAGGATTTTCCAGAGCCTCCCATAAATTTTGTACACTTTCTTGAAAAATGTATTGAATGTATTGGGTTGAAAGAAGGAGACACTTCAATAAAACAATGAAGTATCATTTTGAAATATTATATTATCGAGACGATAGACAAATAAAAGATAATCATGCAAACGGTTGAGGTTTGCATTTTTGTAACTGTTTTCCCCTAGGAGTTAGGAAATCACCAACCATTAATGTATTGGTGATCTTGTATAAATATAATTTCATGAGACTGAAAGAAGGCTTTTTCTGGGCGTATTGTAAAGAAGATTTTGAAGATATTTTTGAATTAATACAAATACAGATTGAAGATTCTAGATCTGGTCAAGTTTGAGTTATGTGCTTCTCTGTGGTTTCATATTTTTCATATATCTCTTTGATGAATGTTTAACTGCAATTTAGTACAACCTCTACTGTGGTGATTAATTATTCTTGCAATTTAATTGTTTACAATTTTTCCTCTGTATCGACTATCAGCAGGTACAAGACCTGTAAATGTTTTAGATTTCAATATCATATGCTTCATTAAGAGTTTTTCCTAACTATTTTCTTTTTCTGTCACAAAGTGAGATTCCTCTTTAATTGATGCCTCACCTTGTTCAACAACTTTATGTTTTCTTTTCATTTCAAGCATATTCCCTTTTCAAAATTTAACTCAGATACCAGAAACAACCTTTAGTTTCATCATACTATTAATTCAAGGTTTTGAAGTTCTTCTTACATATTTTGAAACATAAATAGCAAACCCTAAAAGAAAACACAAGAATTTATCTTTTCAGTCTTTATCCCTCATGACTGTACCATTTACAAGACAACCCAATACTGAGCCTGGCCTATCAGATCAAACAAGCATTTCCTTAAACTTATTTAACACCATCCTGCAGACTGCAAATAACCGGGTTGAGTTAGAACATTCATGGGCAACAATTGAAAAGGATATTAGTATCCAGGAAAACTGGGAAGCTAGACAAAGACAGTTAAGAAACCAACCATATCCCTTCTTCGTATGATTGAACTTTCTACCCTTAACTCTCTCTACCATTTTGGATGCATTGAAAATATACTTTAGAGCCTTAAAGTATAAACTCAGGAACAACATCTTTTTGGCTCTGTTGCAGGGAACGAAGAAACAAAGCTTTTTCCCTGGGAAGAACGACATTGACACTTTCTCTCTTTGATAGTGAACAAAGATTGAAAACCTTATAAGGCTACCTTTATCTTTCACTTGGTGACTCCATGATAAATAAACTAGCTTTTACCGAAAGAACACCAGGAAAAACCCAGACGACAAACAGACTTCGCCTGTTCCTGATCCAGAAAAAAATTTAAAATCAAGAAGATATCTTAAACAGATTGTATCATCGACAAATAAGTTTTATCAACCTAAAATCATAGAGTTGAACACTAGAGGTCAATTTGAAGGATCGAATACCCCACCTCCTTGTGGGGAATTACTTGCCAATAGGATTGTATCCCTTGAGCCTGGTTTGGTCTCGCCTGATTTTAAAACTGAGATTTTCCCAACCGTTACTTTCACCAATATAGGTAAGAGATCCGCCTCACTTCCTGCTCCGATTGACACCTCTTCACTTCACGAAGTTCGTTTTCCTATCTCTCAGAACTCCTATGATCATCCTATTTTTCTCGACACGACTCCTGTTGATTCTCCTTTATATTCACCCTGTGAGTCTGAAGAAACTAGCCCACATTTTCCTAGTTCCTCTGTCTCAATTTTCCTGTCCATTGATAACCCTTTTTATGAAACCCTCTATAATATCCAAGCTTCAGTCTCTAAATAAACAATGGCTGCGGCTGGAGGAGGTGGGGTAGGAGGTGTTGTCGCAGGTGGTGCAGGGGGAGGAGGAGTAGGCAGCCAAGTACCACCCCCTCGAATCTTTGCAAAGGTGGCTACTAGATATTCTCCTTTGGTCCTTCCAGTTCCCCTCCATGACTTACCTGCAAACTACATGAAGAATCTACCAAAATTCACAAGAGAGGGTGATTTAACTGTAGCCGAACACATCAATTTCTTTGACCAATTCGCTGACATCCTTGGAATCGAACATGAAGATGTCTACTCAAGACTCTTGGTTCAGACTTTTGAAGGTCAGGTAAGAACCTGGTTCCGAGGTCTAGCAGCAGGATCTATACCGTCATATGAGGAACTTGAAAATGATTTTATTAGACAGTGGGGGGAAAGGAAAGACCATCTCTATTATCTAACTGAATTTGGGGCTCTAAGAAAGAAAAACTCTGAATCAATTCTCGAGTTTACCCAAAGGTTTAATAAACTGTATAATAAAATTCTAGTCGAGGTCAAACCCTCCCAACCCACAGTGAAAGTAACCTTTGCTGGATCTTTTGACCCTTATTTCTCCCTCTTATTGAGGGAGGGAATATCAGTAGACCTCACTAAAATGCAAGATGATGCCTTAGAAATTGAATCAAACATGATGGCATCAGGAAAGCTAAAAACCAAATTTGAAACTGGAAACAAAGAAACTAGAAGATACAGAGAACAAGGGGGACCCTCTGGATCAGGAAGATCTTCGGAAGACAAAATTGACGATATGGAAAGAATAATCAAAGAACTGTCAAATATGATATCAAGAATGGAACTAGATCAAGCGAAGAATGAGAATTTTCCCAAAAAGGATTTCAGAAGGAATCCTAACCCTCAAAGTCAACCAAGATAAATTAAGAATGAGGATCAAAAAATCCAAGCCCCTTTTAAAAGCGATAATTTTATAGGAGGAGAAGACGTGGAGGATTTTGAAGAGTTAGAAGAAAATATAAATAATCTTGGCGATGATTGCCTACAACCTTATATAACGAGACAAGATTATGAAAAATCTTTAACTACAGAACATAGATCTGAGAATAACAAGAACACCAGTATTACAGAAGATTCAACCTATCAGGGAATCATAGATGATATAATGGCCAAACTCCACCAAAAGTACAATCTAAGGCCTAGAAACAAGAGCCGCACAACTCCCCCAGTGAAAAATATTTTGTCGAGGGGTGAAACAGATGAGTCAGTTTCAAAATTACTGAAAAACAAACTATAAGAACTAAGACCGCTGACACACATCCTACCAAGAGAAAGTCAGTAGATACACTAGCCATAAACACACAGAAAGTAGAGGTTCCCGTAATTGAAACGAAAACCTCACAACAAAGGAAAGCTGAAAAGAAGGGGTTAGAAATCCAAACCATAGAGATCGAAAAAACAATAAGAAGTTTTAATCTGGAAAATGAAATAAATAAAATCAAAATCCCTATACCCCTTGTCGAACTGGCAAAAAATCCTATTTACATAAAACAAATCGCTAAATTAATCAGTTTTTAAGAAAATGAAATCCAGACTGATGTTATAAATCTTGAAGATGACAAGCCTAACATAATTTTTGGCCCACATTTCGAAGCTACCAAAGACACTGTTGCCCCTTTCTATATCACACTGACTATGTACGATCACCTGCTCCATAATTGCATGTTAGATTTTGGAGCCTCTCATAATGTAATGCCTAAAGCCATTATGGATAGACTTGGTCTTGAAATCACCAGACCTTATAGAGATTTATATTCAGTTGATTCAAGAAAAGTTAAGTGTATAGGCATGATAAAAGGCTTAGTTGTTAACCTTGCACAGATACCTGCAAAAAGTTCCTAATGGATGTGGTTGTCACTGATATACCCCTGAAGTATGGAATGCTCTTATCCAGGTCCTGTGGTGCCAAACTTGGAGGATCCCTCCAACTCGATATGACGTATGCCACGATCCCAGTTTTTGGAGGATAGTTCACGCGTTTGTACAAAGAAACTAGGTTAGCATTCACGGTAAGTGACCCACATAACCCAAATAACTACCCTATTTATATTGCCGATCAAGATTTAACCAATTGTATTTTATCTACCGATGACGATATTGATGTATGTATAGAGGAAAGTTGTACAAAATATAAAAAAGAAAAAGAACAAATAAAACAAGATGTATATAGCACTGGTGTTTGGAAAATGTTTTTTGATGGTGCCTCATCTTATTTTGGAGTAGGGTCTAGAGTGCTCTTTGTGGCACCTGGTGACAAATTCGTTATCCCTTTCTCTTATAGGTTACAGTGGAACATTGACCACACAAATAATGTATGGGAGTATGAATCCTTAGTGTTAGGACTAGAAGATTCCAGGAGAATGAAAATTAAAAACTTGGAAGTCTTTGGCGATGCAGAGCTAATCGTGAAACAGGTAAATCGTCAATACCAGGCCAAACATCCTAGGTTAAGGTCTTACCGAAATTGTATTTGGGATCTGATCGAAAACTCTTTCTCCTCTATCAATATTCACTATATTCCAAGAGCAGAAAATCAATAGGTAGATGCATTAGCCAAAGCAGCTTCAACGTTCACACCTCCCACTGCTTTCAAACTAAAATACCATACACTAATGAGACATAGGCCTTTCATACTGAATAACATACAACATTGGCAAGTTTTTGAGGATGATGAACAACTCTGGAAGTTTTTAGAGACAACAAATGAATTTTCCGAAACGCATGCCGACCAAGAAAACCAGAATGACCCTATTTGGATCATGCAGGAAGGCAAAGACCCCCAAGAGTTCCAAGATAAAATCGCTAACCACTAGATGCTTGTTTTAAAAA
Organism: Picea engelmannii; assembly: GCA_009831015.1. NCBI lineage: Eukaryota > Viridiplantae > Streptophyta > Pinopsida > Pinales > Pinaceae > Picea > Picea engelmannii. The sequence goes on from ML789184.1 coordinate 413,642, forward strand.
ATAATCAGATACCTAAGGGTCTGATCCCCTTAGAAAGGCTATTTAATCATGATGACATCCCTTTGAAGTCTACCTTATAGCCTCAACCAGAGGAGGTCGAGGATTGCGATATAGGTACCAAAGAAAATCCTAGGTTGGTGAAATTATCCAAATATCTATCTCCTGAAATCAAAAGTAAGTATGTTGAGTTGCTTAGACAATATAAAGATGTTTTCGCTTGGTCTTATGATGAATTGAGAACTTATGACACTACTATAATGGAACAAAAAATTCCTCTGAAACCAGGTGTCAAACCGTTTAAGAAAAAACTCAGGTAGATTAACCCTATCCTACTACTGGTAATAGAAAAAGAAGTCAAAAAACTCCTGGACGCTAAAATCATTGTCCCACTGAGATACTCTAAGTGGGTATCCAATTTAGTCCCAGTGAGAAAGAAAAATGGTGAGATCAGACTATGTGTAGATTTTAGAAACCCGAATCGATCATCACTTAAGGACAATTATCCATTACCTAAGATGGATCATGTTTTAGAAAAAGTAGTTGGAGCTAACATAATGTCTATGATTGATGTTTTTTCAGGTTACAATCAAATTGCAGTACATCAAGATGACAAATAAAAAACTGCGTTCACTACCCCTTGGGGTACCTTTATGTATGAAAAAATGCCTTTTGGTTTAATGAATGCAGGGGAAACTTTCCAACGAGCCATGGATATCGTTTTCGTGGGCGAAAGAGATAATTTTGTCGTTATCTATCTTGATGACCTGATTGTTTTCTCTAAATCTGATGTAGAACATCTAACACACCTCAAACAAACTTTCGAGAAATGTCACAAATTTGGTTTGTCACTTAATCCCAAGAAATCCCATTTTGCAATGCAAGAAGGTAAACTCTTGGGTCATATCATGTCTAGAGATGGAATCAAAATCGATCCCAAAAGGGTCGAGGCAATAGATACCATAAATATTCCTAGAAACATAAAAGAAATTCAGTCTTTTTTAGGAAAAATAAACTTCTTGAGAAGATTCATCCCTAACTTTGCCGAAATTGTAAAATTGATTATAGATATGCTTAAAAAGAACAGTGAGGTGAAGTGGACAAATGAAGCCAAAGCGTCGTTTCAACGTATCAAGAAAGTAATAAGCGAAGCACCAGTCCTGGCAAGCCCGGATTGCACAAAAGAGTTTTTGATTTTTTCTTTTGCCTCTGAACATACAATCGCAGCTGTATTGTTACAGAAATATGAGGAAGGTTTTGAGTGACCTATGCATTTTTTAGCAAAAGTCTCAGAGATGCTGAGCTGAAATATGACATATTGGAAAAACAATCTTATGCAATGGTCAAATCTCTCAAGGCTTTCAGAACTTACGTGTTGCACTCAAAGATCATTGCTTACGTGCCATCAAGCTTCGTTAAATATATCTTGGTGAAGCCAGGCAACGATGGAAGAAGAGGTAGGTGGCTGGCTAAAATTCAAGAGTTTTACCTGGAAGTCAAACCAACTAAAATTATCAAAGGTCAGGGTTTGGCCAAATTGCTAGCCGAATCAAATTTAAAATCACTTGGGATAAATCAGTTGCAAGAGAACGAGGGATTTCTAGAAATAGATGAGCTTGACGTCACTGCACCCACAACTGAGATTCAAGACAAGTTCTCTACTTCAGCCTAGTATCGTGATATCGTTTCTTACCTACTGACCCTTCAATGTCCTAGCGATTTAACCCCATCTAAAACTAGGACACTGAAGTTACACGCTGTAAAATATTGTATCATAGATGGTAAATTGTATTGGAAAGACCCCCTGGGTTTCCTGCTGAGCTGCTTAGTCGAGACCGAAACAAAAAGGGTTATAGATGAATTCCACGTGGGAGTGTGTGGAGGACACCATGCTTGGCGGGCAACGACTTATAAAATCTTAAGAGCCGGGTATTACTGGCCTAAATTATTCACAGATGTGAACACTAAAGTCTGAACTTGTACTCCTCGTCAGTTGTTTACATGCAAGCAAAAAGTCCCAGCTTTACCTTTAGTTCTGGTTAAAACCGAAGCTCCATTTCAACAATGGGGTCTTGATTTCATTGGATAAATTCATCCACACTCCAGCGCACAACACAAGTGGATTCTAACTGCTACAGACTATTTCACTAAATGGGTGGAAGATATTCCCACAAGAAATGCAACTGACTCGGTAGTAATCAGTTTCCTAGAAGAAAATATTTTATCCAAGTTTGGCTGTCCCTAAAAGATAGTCATTGATAATGCGCAAGCATTTAAGTCAATGGACATGATAAGATTTTACCAAAAATATAACATCATACTAGGACACTCCACAACTTACTATCCATAGGGTAATGGTCTAGCTGAATCATCTAATAAAAGTTTGATTATCGTGATAAAAAAGGTTTTGACTGTAAACAAGAAAGCATGGCATATCCATTTAAAATATTCTCTATGAGCTAACATGATAAGTACCAAAAGATAAATTGAGATTTCCCCTTTTCAGATGGTATATGGAACCGATGTCATTTTACCAATAAATCTTTCCCTACCAGTAATGAAACTTCGGCAAAATTCAAATGAAGAACCCAATGACATTACTAGGAGGATAAACCAGCTGGTTGAAGTTCAACAAAATAAGGCTGAAGTAAATGAAAGGTTACAAAGATATCAGGATAACATGAAGGCCTTATTCGATCAAAAAGATAAAGATAGAGATTTCCTCCCTGGCGATCTGGTCCTGAAATGGGAAGCCAGGAAAGAAGACACTGGTAAACATGGCAAGTTTGATCCAATCTGGTTAGGCCCATATACGGTTTCGGCTTCTGAGGGAAAAATTCTTTTTCATTAGAAAATCTTGATGGAGACATTCTCAACGCCCCTGTAAATGGGTGGCACCTTAAACACTTCATGCAATAATATGTTCATGAACTCTCATTGTACATACCTTTTTGTTTTCATGCTTACTTTATAGTCCATTCCTTTCTGTAAGTTTTTTATATTAAGATTTCAAAAATAAATAAATAAATTTGATTCATGAGATTTCCTGACAATTAGTATGCTATTTATTTCGTAGGAAATTTGCTGACGAACCAAGAGACTAGAGAGGCTAAAACGTTGACAGGCACGGATATATATATTAAATATATTCCAATGAAAAAGGTAATAAATTAATAGCCTTTTTGGCTGGCAACATAGGAGTTACCAATGTATGAGATTCTGCTCTGAAAATTAAGGCTAAATTACCCTAAAAAGATACAAATGAATAAATCATTAGTTCAATTGATGCTAATATTATCACTGAAATTTTCAACTAAGGAAGCGAAAAAGAAAGGGGGGAATTAAGGAAAAGTTATGAAAGTTAACTAAGAAAGTCCTTAAGAACAATCATGTGTGCAATAGTTTTTCTTAAGCCCCTTACCCTCCCCTTAACCATAGTAAAGCCTACTCCTCGCTTGACCTTGGATGTTTTATCATAAGTTCCCTGAGAAAAGAAAGGTCTCGCTTTGGTTGTAAAAATTCTCGAACAAACCTTCAAAAATGAGAATAGGTTGAGTTTATAGCTCTTTAAATTTAGCTGAACTATAAGTATGTCTAGGTTAATCCTAACCTTATTAGCCTTCCTAACAGGAATAAACTGATTGCTTTTTCTTAAGGAAATTCCTTAAAAAGATATCAAGAAGTTTCCCTGAAGCCAATGATGTTTGAAGGCAAGAGAGAAGATTATCCCAGAGCTATTTAAGTGAGTTGACAGGCCTCTGTTGTTAAAAAATTCAAGCAAATATCTTCCCGAGTATATTACATACTGATTGATTGCCCCCACTTCATATTAAAAAGTATATACAGACATATGGTGAAAGGAAATTCAATATTGATTTCCCCCATCTAGTCCAAAGAGATGAAGAAATGAAATTCATTATATTGATTGCCCTCATCTCAGCATTTACATGCTAGAAAACAATGAAGTGGTGAAAGGAAATTCAATATGGGAAGTCTGATAACTTTACCGGGGTACTGAACAGGCTTGCTGGCAGTGAAGCAATATCATTATATCTGATAAGGCTGTTATACATGAATTACAAGACGCCCTGGTAACTTTTCTTCTTTCAACTAGATTTACATTATAGGTTTATAAGATCCCCTAATTTAACACATCGAAATTACTTTATCTTGATGCAAACAGAATCAGGTAAAACCTTGTAGAATGGTTAATTTGGTTTTGATTATCTTACACAGACCTGAGGTCAGTTTTAGAAAAGGAAATCTATTGAGAACTTGACTTGAGATCATCAGATGTTTTATTTTTGAAGATTTTTCAAAGTCAAATGTAAAGATCCTAAAACCCTGTTTTGATTTTTTCTCCTGGTCTGTTTCACAAAGTTGAATTATTGACCCCATTTACCCAATGAAGGCACTTGGTCTACATGTTCTTCTCTTCCCACAAGGAAACGAGATCCCCATATGGAGCCTAATGTTGACACGAATTTAAATTTTTTGCCCTTTAAACATGAAACTTCACTATTTCCTAGTCATGGAGCCGCCCTTAATCTTAAAAAGGAGTCAAAAGTCTTTCGTTTTTTCAGGTTTCGGGATTTGGATTTTCACGAGGTATGATTTTTCGTTAACAACTCCAGAGTCCCGGTGCCAAAATCCCGAAAAGGATTTTTATTTAAATAAATGAAAAAGAAAAAATGAGTGTTATAAGTCCCGACACGCGTTTCACAAAGTACCCTTTAGTCGTGATTAATTAAACTCTTAAACACAATCAACAATTTATTAATCTTTTGCGATTCGGGTTTTCTTGTATCAAAGTGCTTTCAAAATGTCGACCCTCAAATGCCCGCTCCCCATTTTTCCGAAAACAAGAAATTAATTACTAATCTCGATTAATTAAAACATTAATACAAGTGATTAGCGCCTAAATTAATCCCATCGCGATTTTGCGATTCAGGGTTTGCTTATGACATACCTCTTGGGTACAGGATCCCCGAAATTCCGAAATGCGAAATCATGAATTTTTAACAAAGTCTAAAACTAAATTAAGTTAGTTTAAAACGGGATTAATAATGACTAAACTACTTTTCCTGTTTCACATTTCGTGATTTGTTGAAAGCAGTCCTTTCGAAACTCCAGTTTGAAATCGCTGATATGCAGCAGTATTAAAAATGGACAAATGGAGTTTTTTTTTCTTTTTGACATGAAGGCGTATCTCCCGGCATATCTTCCTCATCAAAATATTAATTCCTTATCGCCTGTGTCAGTACGCTCATTGTAAGACAAGATAAAGGTTAATAAACGTTTTGTAGTTCGAATTTCATTCTTGTTTTTTACAATTAGGAGTGAGTTGCATTTATCCAGGCTTATATATTTTTCCTCTCCAAACAGGTTTTCAGTCTAGCGCGAATATTATGGCACCTAGAAAGGCACCTAAGAAAAGTGAAGAAGCAGCTGAAAGCTCAAGCCCGAAAGGAGATGTCATATCTGATACTACACTGTATGCCATTGATTCCATCAAATCCTAGAGGCAAATTTTCGAAACCTTGGACTACGAAATCAAGAATTTTCCTGATGATTCTGAAAACAAACTCTGAGACATAGCAGAGTCCGAACTTCACAAAGTAGCTATGCGCCCACGACTCATGACATACAACGATATGATCAGTTGGGCTTTAGAAAGGACAGACGTGCAGACGAGAATCATTTTGGACAACCGAGGGTTCGTCGTCGACTCTTTCATACTGGAGCATATACAAGTAATGTACAAACTGTCTCCCAATTCTAAGTACATTTATAATAAAGAGTTTGTAAGTGAATTTCAAAGGAAAGAATGCACAGAGGCAGATCAAACATACCCCGACATAATCAAAGACTGGTGGAGACACCCAGCAAAATTCAGGTCCGATACCCATAGCGTTTATGCCACAGCCTCATTGAATGAGTACATGGTCTATGTAGCTATGATGCTATGTAGACTTTTTGGGAAGAAAAGTCCTACCCATTTCCCTGCAGAATGGGTGCCCCTTTTACATGAGGCAGCCGAAGGCTATAGCTTCAATTGGAACAAGATTCTATCAGATAACCTAGTTAAGGAGGTTATATAGTATCAAACTGCGAGATCTAGTGGCCGACCAATAGCCTTTTACATGTCCACATACATTATGGATGCTATATGTTTCACCACTCCTTTCCCTTTGATGAATTGGAGTTGGAACCCAACCTACACTGAACCTATTCATGAATATCATTCTAAGCTATGGGAAGAAAATGCTAAGGATTCTTTTTACGGAATTTTTCATTTCGTGGTGATACCGGTGCATCAGTTGCTGTATGGCTGTGCACCCCCCTGTATTTTAGAGTCGGTCATAGGAAACCTCAAGGCAGTTGTCGATTGGTTTATTGAGGAGAATTTCTCCTATATTAGGGTTTTCAAATGTTCAATCCCTCCTCATGCACTTCCGAAATTCCTCCCTGACAGACTGGTGTGCAGGGAGGTAGCTCATCAGATAATAACAAGCGGTATTGGGATAGAACTTAAGACAACTCAGAAGAAGTTTTGGCTAGTCTTTCCTGTACATATTGGGAGGTTTTTGCTACTCAACTTGGGACATTCCAAGGTTGAAGCTGCATCTCTAGAGGAGGTAAAGTTGGTGGATCTCGAACACAGGAAACACGACCCTTATCAAATAGTGGGAAATCACATGGCTCACTGTGGCATGAAAGCGTATGAACATGAGGAATCCCCTCGCAATGACATTTTCAAAGGGGCCAAAACCTATGAGGAGGTGTTAGACAGGGTACAAACATTACCATCCGATTTGCAAACCAGTTTTCTAACCTTCCAAAGACACAGACGAAGTGGTTTTCCCAAGGTATTGCAGGGAGAGGCAACAACACCTCCTCCAGAACAAGAAAACACTCCCTCAGGTTTCAGACAGAAAGCGTAGGATAAATCAGACACTGAGGAAAATCCATAGGGGGTCGAAGGATCTTCACAAAACAAAGAAGTCCCACAGACAGAGAATCCAGGAGCAGAAACAGAAAGAAGGTCTGGGACACCTCCCGAGTCTAGTCAATCTACTCCCCCTTCATCATCTACTATTAATGTTGATACCCCCAAGACAATAGGGGAAACAAAATCCACAGAGTTGGGTAATCCCATTGCTTCCTTGACCCCTTTACAGTCTACTTTTGGGCTCCCTCCGATAGGAGTCATATATGCTAGTGACCTCGCCTCTGTCTCTAGAGAGGAAATACCTCCCTTTGATTACTTTTTCAGTAAAAAGAGGAAGTCTATATTAAAGTAGGAGATGTATATGAGAGAAGGTGATATGGTAAAGAAACACAAGTTGCTGGTAGATGGACAGAACTTGGAAGAGGGAGATTTCGCTACAGAGGTAGCAGGCTCCATGGGAGCTTTGGAAACAACAAATCTATTCACTGTTGATAATATGAGAACAAGGTTGAAAAAGAGTAACTACAGGATAGTCCAGTTGCAAAACCAACTAAAAGATACCAAGAAAAATATCAAAGAAGAAATAAATAAAGGTCTAGAGCAGGCCAGAGCTGTTGATAAGAAAGAAATTAAATTGCTTAAGTATAGCTTGGACGAGTTGTATATGAAAATGCAAAACAATCAAGGGTAGGTAACCCAACAGGAAGAATTAGCGAGACAATTGCAGGAGAGATTGAATTCCATTCAAAATCATGTGATAGACTTGAAAGTTTTTCAGGACCTGTCACTGGAAGTACATAGGAAGATAGAATACAAGCAACATAGATTAATCTCCAAAGTAGAGATTATTCAGAATTATTTTCAAGAAGTAAGCAATTCTTTTGATAATATTAATTTTAAAGAAAAAGAAGCTAAAGTAGCAAGGGCCACTTTCCAAAGGGCAGTTGTATGTTCAAAAAACGAAGAGGTATCAAAAACTCCAAAGTTATCTGTCGCATAGCAGATCAGAGGCGATATCATGCTCAAAGTATGGGAAACTAACATAGTAGAAAACAAGAAAATAACCAAAGAAATCAAAGACGATTGTGAAGAAATCCTTGATTTGTTGGACAAGGGATCATTAGGTATTGGAAGATATAATTGCACTAGGCAATTAGGACAGATAAACATTGTAAAACACTAGTTGAATTTCAAAAAGGGTTTGAACGAAATTCAGATGGAAATTTCACAATTAAAGGAAATTGATGTTACCCTAATAGACAGGTGGCTGGTGAAGCCAAACTTAAAATTGAAATCAATTAAGTTTGCTGGTAAGGGGATTGAAGACTGGCTTCCAAAAATTTAGAGAAAATTTTATCTATTCGAAGCAAAGGATTTTCCAGAGACTCCTAGAAATTTTGTACACTTTCTTGAAAAATGTATTGAATGTATTGGGTTGAAAGAAGGAGACACTTCAATAAAACAATGAAGTATCATTTTGAAAGCTTATATTATCGAGACGATAGAAAAATAAAATATAATCATGCAAATGGTTGAGGTTTTCATTTGTGTAATTGTTTGCCCATAGGAGTTAGGAAATCACCAACCATCAATGTATTAGTTATCTTGTATAATTATAATTTCATGAGACCGAAAGAAGGCTTTTTCTAGGTGTATTGTAAAGAAGAATTTAAAGATATTTTAGAATTAATACAAATACAGATTGAAGATTCTAGATCTGGTCAAGTTTGAGTTATGTGCTTCTCTGTTGTTTCATATTTTTCATATATCTCTTTGATGAATGCTTAACTGCAATTTAGTACAACCTCTACCGTGGCGATTAATTATTCTTGCAATTTAATTGTTTACAGTTTTTCCTCTGTATCCGCTATCAGCAGGTACAAGACCTGTAAATGTTTTAGATTTCAATATCATATGCTTCATTAAGAGTTTTTCCTAACTATTTTCTTCTTCTGTCACAAAGTGAGATTCCTCTTTAGTTAATGCCTCACCTTGTTCAACAACTTTATGTTTTCTTTTCATTTCATGCATATTACCTTTTCAAAATTTAACTCAGATACCAGAAACGACCTTTAGTTTCGTCATACTATTAATTCAAGGTTTTGGAGTTCTTCTTACATATTTTGAAACATAAATAGAAAACCCTAAAAGAAAACACAATAATTTATCTTTTCAGTCTTTATCCCTCATGACTGTACCAGTTACAAGACAACCCAATACCGAGCCCAACCTATCAGATCAAATGAGCATTACCTTAAACTTATTTAACACCATCCTGCAGACTGCAAATAACCAGGTTGAGTTAGAATGTTCATGGGCAACAATTGAAAGGGATATTAGTATCCAGGAAAATTGGAAAGCTAGACAGAGACAGTTAAGAAACCAACCATAGCCCTTCTTCGTATGATCGACCTTTATACCCTTAACTCTCTCTACCTTTTCGGATGCCTTGACAATATACTTTAGATCCTTAAAGTATAAACTCAGGAACAACAATCCAATTTCTAGATGAAATTTTTGTGTATCTGAAGCCACTTTTCCAATTCTGTATGCAACAAGTAAATGTAAAATTTAGTGGCTATATAATTTTTTTTTAACAACAACAATAAATAATGTTTGTTTGCTATAATTAGGGTTATAAAAGTTAGT
>ML789184.1:423363-438435 GCA_009831015.1 Picea engelmannii
GAGAGAGAGAGAGAGAGAGAGAGAGAGAGAGAGAGAGAGAGAGATGATTTTAAATACTACTTTCACCACAGGAACAACTCTAGACTAGTGTCGTTGTCCTCTAGGGATTATGGAGTCAAACATGCACAACCTTGAATATTGAACTAGATGAAATGATAAGGATTAGGTCCAAACCCTAAGGTGCAAACACTCTCGGGCCTTAGGACTATACCTTGAAGAAAATGGTTCCTAGGGTGCAAACACAGTTGGGTCGTAGGTGTCGTTTTATTTCTTCTTATTCCACTAGATCAAGAATCAAATAATAAGGTTAAAATCCTAAAGTGAAAACATTTTTGGGCCTTAGTTTATTAACCCTAGAAAATGATTCTTTCACAAAACTTAGACAATAAAAAAATTGTGAAGGAGAGAATCACTTATGTCTCCTTCCTAAGATCTCAACAAGACAAAATAACTTGCAAAAAGATAGTAATTAACACCTTAAACATTAGAAAAGACATGAAATTGCATAAATTACTTACTTCTCCAAGTTTCTAGGCCATGAAAAACCCTATTTGCATAAATGAATCATCCAAGAAAGAAAATAAATCCACAAAATATCCTTCTCCAAAGTAGTGCATTTGATCAAGAGAGAGAAATAATGAACTTTTTAGAGTTTTCGTCCCACAAATGTGAGAGGGAATGATAATGAAAATGAATGGAGTGCTATCCTTATTCATAAGGAAAAACCCTAGCACTCCAAAAGTCATAATATGAAAAGTTATGTCTCTTCAAGTGGGGTCGACCCCTTAGATTTTCCTTTACAAATGACAAATATGAAAAATAAATTAAAAAAGGCCACATGTGTGGTGACATCATGCCCTTGATGGGATAGGAGGGCCTCTCCAAGGCCATGTGTCATTGTCTTAGGTGCTATGGTGGTGGAAGAATTCCACATCCATCTCAAAATCATAAATGGCCTCCAAATGGCAGTAAACTTCATCACCATCTATGAAACCCTAGCATGGTGTCATCCTCCTAAATTCCCAATGTCCAAGATGCAAAGGGTGGCATATGAAGAGAAGAATGTTTTACATCATCCCTAGGTTTCGTCCAATCATCGCTCTATGCAACTTCTTCCATCCAGTGCAAGATAGCCTCTGGGATGTAGAGCCTATGGTGTGGGATTTCTTCCCATCTTTGTGCCACCATGACCAAATATATCAAAATCAAGCCCATCCATCCATCATCTAAGGTCGTGAAGATGTGAGAGACGATGTATAGATGTGTCAAGTCACTGGGTGACTCACTACTTTGCACAACACATGCCAAATCCTATAATAAAGGCACAACATCCTGGGTGAAATCCTGGGGCGTCCTTCAAAGAACCATGTTGGGGGTAGACAAATAAAAATAAAATATGAAATAAAGTAAAACAATGCTCATAATATATATCAGTCCTTAAATCATGTAAAGTAATCTATCACTTAAGGTACAAGACACATGAACAATTGACTTTAGTATCCCCTTGAAGTATCACACTAGCTTAGGACTTTATGTAAGTTGGAAAGTTTGAATATCGGAGGGCCTTCATCCAAACCTATGAGGTGTACCAACCAAAATAGTGAAGGAAAAGACCAATTTAGAGGGATATGTCCCAAGGGAATAGTGAAAGAAAAAAACCCTTCAAGAGTAAGTGTGACAGTGGTACATGTTGGGATTACTTCATGGATTATGGTGTCATTTAATCCATTTATATGAGCGTTTTTTTGGAGGGTGCAATTTCTCTTGAGTTACCACGTAGCGTAGATAGAGATGAAATTTCCCTGCCATCCACTCGAGTTTATCCTGCTATCTTTTCTGTTCCTCCGCAAGTCCTTTTACTCCCACCTCTAGGTTACTAAGGCGATTGCGAATTCCTGTGCACTCTTTCTTCTGTTCTGTTGGTCTCACTTTGGGCCGCACACATCTTCCCTATCAACATTTTGGTTCTCCAGGCTTCCTCCACCGTCCTGTGGTAGAGAGTTATCCTTGATTGTGTGGCTCCGGGGTCCCTTATCCCCCCTGCTTCCTAGGTTATTTGTGACTAGGATTTGCCCCTGCGGGCGTTGTTGATTTCGCTCTCCCATATTTTGATGGTCGTCTTCCCCTTTGTGTCTACCTTCGTGAGGAAGGTACTCTTTGCTTCCATGGCCACCTGTTCAATTCTTGTCATCCTTTGGGCGCTTAGTGGAGGTTCCTTCCCCTGGGGGCCTCTCTTGCTATTGGTTTTCTTCATGCGTACCATCTTCGCTTGTAGGTGGTAGTTCTTACGTTGGGTTCTTTCCCTGTTCCGCTTCACCTCTTTCTGGTATGTAAGGTGGCACCTGTAATTGCAATGCTCAGTTCTATGGTAATTTTTGGTGGCCTTGCCTTTATGGAGCCAACCCGACTGCGGTGTTTTCTGGTGTCCCATCCTTGCAATCATGGCCTTCTCATCAAGGTGGTCCTTCCAGTCAGTTTCCTCTGTTCCAGAGCGTGTGCATTTGATGACCTTGCCGTTATCCTTGTGCCAAAGCTGTGTCCTACTTGTTGTATGCCTTCCATTTTTCGGTCCCATCGTGGTACTTAGGTGAGGTGTGCTCCGACTTGGCCCTGGTAAAACCTGTCGTCCTTCATCCTCTGCCGTCTGCGGGTTATCTCTTCTTCTTTCCAAAGGGTAGCATATGTACTTATTTTTTATTGATGGGACTGTGGTGCCATACCTTCTCCTGATGTGTGATCTGTGTCTGCATTTGTAACCTAATTTGATTGGTGGGTCATCACATTCTGTCTGGGACCTACGTGTCCTTTAGTGTCTTCTGCGCCTCCATTCTTGCCGTAATATTCCGTACTGCTTCTGTTGGCCCAATATTTTGCCGCAAGTTGGGTGTAATATACCCAGTATTGACCTTGTAGGATGATTCTCCAGATTGTGTCCAACTCTGGCCCTTCTTTATCGACCCCCTCATTTTCTATTATGTCTGCCAGTCCATTGCTGACCTCCGCACCCAGCGCAACTCCACAGTGATCCCTGTTCGCAAGTGCTCCTGGATTTTTTTCAGTAGGTGGGGAAATATCCAGTGCCTTTTTATTTTACCCATTCTAGCACTGTTTTGGAGTTTTCTCATTGTGTTGATGACTAGCACTGAATCTCCTTCCACTATGGCGTTCATCATCCCCTCCCGGTTTAGAATCTCCAGGCCAGTATCCAGGGCTCTGAATTTTGCGGCGTTATTGGTTGAGTTGCCCAAACTTCCAGCATACATCTGTATGATGTTCCCTTTACTATCCCTGATTACTCCTCCCAAACCTGTTCTACCTACCTGGCAATTGCAGATCATCACAGTCTCACGTATCATGGATGTTATTGTCTCCTTGATCTTCCCTTCTGGCAAGATTTGGTTTCTGAAAATACGTCCGTTCCTTTCCTTCCATATCACCCATATGATCATTCTTGGGGTGAGGATCCAACATAGGTTCACCTCTTCTTGTTTGTTGTAGTTTTATCTCCAGAGCTTGATGGTTGCGACAATGTTGCCTCAGATCCCGTCAGACTGACGGATGATACTTGCCGCCCAGTCCCACAATTATGCAGTGTAGGCACATTCGTCAAGGATATGGTTTGTTGTTTCTTCCTGAGTTTGAAAAAGATGACATCTTGATGGACCGGTGAATCCTCTTTTCCTTAGGTTATCCCAAGTTAGGATGCGGTTGTGTAAAATTAGCCATTGGAAGATCTTAATCTTTGGCCATTGAGGGCTGTTCCATAGGTTATCCCAGTGTTGCGCTGGGTCTTCTTAGCCTAGGTCTGCCATATAGTGTTGGACTTCTTTTAGGTTGAATTCCCCTCCGTCCTTTTGGCCCCACTTCAACTGGTCCTCTCCTTCCGTGACTGTTATTTTCTATCTTCCCAGTTCCTCCTCCACCTCTTTTATTGTTGTTGCGGGTATACCGGTGTTCTGAGGATTAATCTTTTCCCATATTCTCCATTTGTTGCAGTTCGTTTCCTACTTCAAGTACTGATAGACATTAATTTTTCCTGGTGTGATGAGGTCCTGTTGGAGTATCCCTCTGTTCGGGTTTTCCATCCTTTATTCCTGTTGCCAAGCGTCCTCCCATAATCTGTCTGTTCTTCCATTCCTGATTTCCCAAAAGTTGTGTGTCTGAATCCAAGCTTTGTTGCACTAGGCTAGGTTCCAAATGGTTGAACCTTCCCTGGTTCCTCCGAAGCGGATTATGTCCTGGTCATGGATGTTCGAGGTGTACTTTGCCTTCCATTGGGTTACCCAGGGTGTTATAGTTTCTTTGACCCATCACCACCAGAGTTTCTCCCCATATGCATTGTTGGTCATTTGTGGGTCTTGTAGCCCCAATCCTCCTTTGCTCTTTGGCCTACATACTTTCTCCCAGGCCACCAGGGCCCATTTTTTCTTTGTTTCCTCTCCTTGCCAGAGGAAGTCTCCCTGGATGGCTCTTATTTTCTGTAGGATCCCATGTGGAGTGGGGAAGACTGACATCATAAAGGTTGGGATTGCTTGTAGAACATACTTGGTTAGGATCGATCTGCTTGCTAGGTTGAGGGACCTATACGTCCAATTTATTACCCACTCCTGTAACTTGTTTATTACTCCTTCCCAAGTTGACATCTTGTATACTTTGTCTGTCAGAGGAACCCCCAAATACTTGGTTGGGAGTGTTTTCCGTTCAAAGCCCAAAATGTTGGTCAAATTCCTTTGGATAGATGGATTGGTATTAAAGAAAAAGATCATCGATTTGGAGTGGTTGATCTCAACGCTCGAGGATTCCCCAAAATCTTCTAGGATTCGTTTGTAGGCTTTGGCCTCTTTGACCGTGGGTATACTGTGGAGTAAAGTATCATCTACAAACTGTTGGTGAGTTGAAGTAGGGCAATTTTTGAAAGGTTTGAGCCCTGTTATTTCCCCAGTTGTTGTTGCGCTCTTTATGGTCCGGTTGAGGCCTTCCATCATCATAATGAACAGGAAGGGGGACAATGAGTCTCCTTGTCTGATCCCTCTCGTGGGCCATAAAGGTTTGGCCGAGGCTCCATTGATTAGTAGCGAGTAGCTTGTTGTGGATACTAGACTGACAATCTAGCTGATCCAGTGCTGGGTGAAACCAAAGGCTTCCAAAGTCTTGATCATATAATGGCAGCTAATTTTGTCATAAGATTTTGCTAGGTCCAGTTGTATTATCATTCCCCCCCTCTTCTGAAATTTTAAGGTGTGAATGATTTCATGGGCCTGGATGATGTTGTCCATTATTTGTCTTCCTTCCACAAAGTCTGCTTGTTCTTGCGAAGTCAGAGAAGGTAAGAGGGGTTTAAATCTATTTGCTATTACTTTGGAAATGATCTTGTAGATCACATTGCAAAGTGCTATAGTTTTGTATCGGTCCAGGGTATTGGATTCATTTCCTTTGGGGATTAAGGTGATCATGGTTGCGTTTATTGCTTTAAGGATGGAAGCAGACCTTCTAGAGTCTTCTACTACCTTATAAACGTCATGTTTGATGATTTTCCAGCAGGCTTTGAATAACTCCACTCTGAAGCTGTCTGGACTTGGTGCTTTCCCACTGGGTATTTCCTGGAGAGCTTGGTCAACCTCTTCTGTGGCGATAGATTTGTTCAGGAAGGTGTTTTGTTCCTTAGTGACCAAGCATGTAATATGCTGGGTTATCCTCTGAATGGCCTCCAATCTGTCTAGGTGATGTTCTTGGGCTATCCCGTGGAAGTATCTAACCATAGCACTCTCAATCTCCTGATGTGACTCACGCTCGATTCCATCCTGGTCCTTGAGCTTGAAGATTTTGTTGTGGTCCTTCTGGCCATGGTTGTTCTGTGGAAGAACTTGGTGTTCTGTTCTCCTTCCTTCAACCATCGAATGTGGGATTTTTGACACCATAGTGTTTCCTCCTGCTGGCATCGCGCCTCCCAATCTTGGGTCAATTGGAGCTCTTCCTTTTTCCAGTCCTCCGTATAGCCTTCCAACATGCAAGTCTCTTGGAGTTTTTTCATTTTTTCTTCTATATCATTTTTCTCTATGTTTATATTCTCGAATGTGTCCCTGTTCCACTCTTTGAGTTTGTTTTTGATGTATTTAAGTTTCTTGTGAAGTATGAACATCCTTGTCCCTTGCTCCGGTTGTTCCTCCTGCCACCACTGTTTGATTCTGTCCTTGAAAGTCGGGTGATCAATCCAGAATTTCTCGAATCTGAAGGGTCTGTTCTTTGGGGATGTGTGGAAGCCTGCTTCCAGTTGCACTGGCCAGTGATCAGATCCACCCTAGGGAAGGATGTTGCAATCTAAGGTTAGTCCCTGCATAATGATCGACTCCGATAAAAGAAATCTGTTGAGTCTTGTAGCTACTTGGTGCTGGTTCATCCATTTATTGTTCCAGGTGAACTGACCATTCTTAGTTTGGAGATATACCATCTTCGCCATGTCTATAAAATTTGAAAACTCCTCTGCATCCTGACCCAATCTTCTCGTACCTCCTTTCTTTTCCGCAAGGGAGGTGATAATGTTGAAGTCCCC
Organism: Picea engelmannii; assembly: GCA_009831015.1. Classification (NCBI taxonomy): domain Eukaryota; kingdom Viridiplantae; phylum Streptophyta; class Pinopsida; order Pinales; family Pinaceae; genus Picea; species Picea engelmannii. Next base: position 429,914 of record ML789184.1, read on the forward strand.
TGCCAGGATCCAGTGGAGGTTGGTGGCTCGGCCTTTTATATCTTCTAGGTCTCGGATCATTCCTTTATTTTCCTCTGGCCTGTGGGGCCCATACACATTTGTGTAGAGAATCTCCTCCGTGTTTCCTATGATTTGCATGCGTACCGTTAGGGTATACCTGGTTGCTTCAACTACTATTAAATTTAGAATTTGTGGGTTCCACAAGGTGAGAATGCCGCTTGACCTTTGGTGGTCTTCGATGGCTACCATCTTGTACTTGCGCCAGTGTTGTTTACTGATTGCCTCTATTCTGTCTATAGTGCATTTCGTCTCTTGAATAAAACAGAGATCCAGTTGTTCCTGCTTTAGTTTATTCCTAAGGATTCTTTGTTTTCTTGGGCTTCTTAGTCTTCTTATATTCCAAGTTATAACCTTCATTTAAACATGTGGGGGGGAGTGGGGAAAGAGTTTATTGATCTTACCCGAGTTTATTAGAAGCGCTCCCAGCTCCTGTAGTGCTACGTTGTTTGATTTCCTACCTTTTTTCCTTCTCGTCTGCTTGGGTGATAACTGCAGTTGTCCCTCGCCAAATTTCACTCCAAGTTGTCCTATCTCCCCGTGTGTGCGTTTTTGTCCTCTAGCTTTGGCTTCCTCCCGTAGGAGGAACATGTATTGGATGCGGTCGAGTTGCTCTGTTGGAACGTTGTCGACTCCCTGCCTTTTCCATTGTTCCAATATGTTCGGAAGGTCTATCCCTTCCCTTTCCACCAAGTCTCTGAGATCGGGGTCTTCTGTACCTACTTCGTTCGGGGTCATCTCTACATCTCCATCTACATCTTGCATGGCGATGTTGTCATCTTTTATTTCTCCGTCCATCGAGGTTGCACAAATCCCTTGAGCTATTGTGTTGTTTGGCCAGTGGGTAGGCTCTTTTGTTGCTTGGTCTTTGACTTCTTGGACTTTTTCCATGTCATTTTTGTCTACTGTCCCTTTGTTTATTTGGTCCCTTCCTTCCATTTTATTCCGGGTCTCCTGGTTATTTCCTGCCGAGGTTTTGTTTTTCTTTTTATTTTCTCTGTTCCTGGGGTTCGGTGTTATAAACCCTTCCTCATCTTGCTGTGTTTTGGGATTTGTTGTTTCCTGCTTTTTATTTAGAGGGCATTCTCTGATCAAGTGTCCATGCTCATGGCATCTTCTACATCTGAAGGGGATTTGTTCGTAATCTATATTCTAGATCCATTCCTCATCCCTGAATTCCAGACTTATGGCTTATGGGAGTGCTCCAGAAACGTCCATCTCTATGTAGATTCTTGCATGAGATGCGTATCTTCCTTTTAGGGTGGCTTCTGAGGTCTTAACATATTTCCCTAGTTTGTTTCCTATTGCTTCAAAGGTAGAGGGCAACCAATAGTCTAAGGGTAAGGAATAGAATTGCAGCCAGAGTGGTACCTTTTTGAAAGTTTCTTTTTCCGGGACAAAATTTTCTTTCCAAGGTCGCATGTAGAGTCCCGTTGAGGCGTGGAAGTAAGGACCTCCCTTGAAGATTCTTTCCCTGTCCTCCAGGTTAATAAAGATTGCTGTGAAGAAACCCTTAGAATCGAGGTGGAGTTCCACTTCCCCATTTGGCTTCCAATGATATTTGATCTAGTTGCGTAGTGTTCTTTCTGTGGGCCATAACCCCATGAACTTGCATATGAGCGCATGCGTCTTCATCTGATCCCTGTAGAGTTGCATTTGTGGGTCCTCCAACACTACCTTGAGTTATATTGCTGTTTTGGGCTTGCATGGGTTGCGCCCCTCCATACCATTAGCCTCCGCGGTCTCGTGTGTCTCCTTCTGAGTTTCCTTTGCGTCTTCCTCCACGGTTTCATTCTTGTCTTGACTTCTTTCTTGGCGCTTCCCTGGGTCTGATCCCGAGGTTCCTGTCGCTGGTGCCTTGAAAACTTTGCTTCTTGGCCCTTTCCCTCTGTCCACCACTACATGTTTGTAAGAGGGGGCCCCCTTGCCCCCCCCCTTGCTGTTCATGCTTCTCTCTGCTGTGGCTGTGACTTTCAAACCCTAGCTCACTGCGACTGTCAAAACCCTAGCTCCACTTTCAAATTTTGTTTTTGTGTAGGGATAATTGTTAGATCATCGGTTAAGCCTTCAATTCCATCAACTTGTAGATCCTTTACGTGTATGAATTAGATCTAGGAAAATCTACCATTTACATATCTATTATGTCTTAGGTCTAGGAAGAACCTAAAAGAGTTATCTCCTGCCAGTTTGTCCACTTATTAACTTACCTTAATAGATTATAGGTTTTGATAGAAGAACCTACCTTATTTATGGGGAACACACATTTATATTAATCCCTCTATATTTATCATGTGAATAATTTAGATAATTCTTCCCTTAAAGGATAGACGATTAATTATATTAAAATTTCTAAATATGAACTCTGTTAGCTTTTACAAACATTTTTAAAGTTTTAAGTGAAGAGTACATCCATCTTAAGTGAACAATACACCCATCCTTCAATAATCTAATCTAAATGAAGTTTTTTATATCACCTATATTATTGGTAAGTATTATTATGAACATTTAAAAAAATGATAATTGGTAAGTATTATTATGAACATTTTTAAAAATGATAAGTGTAGACGTTAAATACTATAGAAAATTGTTCATAATTTTGAAGTTTTATTATGAACGTTTTTTTTTTTTTTTTTTTTTTNTTAATTACCATTATAATTATATATATAAGTATTATTATGAACATTTTTATGGTGGATCATATATATATCACCACATCAACTAATTATACGTGTGAACATTTTGTGCTATGGAAAAAAATTAAAAAATAATATAATGTTTATTTTTAAATAAAAAATTTAAGATTATAAATATAAATATAAATTATCTATATCTTTGATTTTTACTTGGACATATTTCAACATTATAGTAAAAATTGTTTGTCAAATTATCGTTGGTAAAAAAAAAGGAAAAGCAATGCTAAAAATGTAACTGTATAAAAAGAGAGGGCAATAATAAAGAAATGTAAGGTAAGTAGATAAAAGAGAAAGTTGTTAAAGGACGAATGTTTATTTTATTTTATTTTTAAATTAAATATGAAAATATATTTTTGTTTAATTTTTTATTTTTCTAAATAAAAAAACTAAATATTATATTTAAAAAATAATATAAAACAAAATCACATCATTACAATTTTCTAAAAAAAATTTCAAAAAGTTCAATAAATCACTAACTCAAAGGAATTACTAGTATGATACAATATCTATCAAGTCTACTTAGAGTAGATAATCCATTGAAAAATCCTTCCATTAGCATAGAGATCATGTAGCAATCCATTTTTGAATAATGTACTTGTTGCAATATTATGTTATCTATAAATGTGTTTGAATGTAATTAATTCAAATTAATAAGTCTTAGATGTCATTATACATGTGTTTGAATGTAATCAATTCAAGCTAAGTTATATTCTCTTTTAATTTAAGTCCTGGATGTTGTCATGTACTGTCTTGTATTTGTTGTTTTTTCATTCATCCACTTCATCATGGTAGTGACCATAAATGTGTAATTTATTCATCCCTTTTGCACCAACCACCATTAATTTAAAGTCGGTTATATTCTCTTTAATAAAAAAACCTAGAGATTGTAGTGTAATGTCTTGTATTTGTTGTTCTTCATTCATTCACTTCATTATATAGTGTAATGTATTCACTTCATTATATAGTGTAATGTTTTGTATTTGTTGTTCTTCATTCATCCACTTCATTATGGGAGTCATCATAAATTTGTAATTTATTGATCTTTTTCCACCAACCACCATTTTGTTTAACTTTATTTTATATAATTTCTTTAATTTTCAATACTTTTTTAATTATAGATATATATATTTTTTAAATAAAAAATAGATTTTTATTTAATTTTATTTTAAAATTTTTATTTTTTATTTTTAATAAATAAGTGATATAAATTTAAAATTATAAATAAATTTTATTTTATTTTATTTTTTAATACATAAGTGATATAAATATCTTAAAATTATGAATAAATTTAATAAATGATAGTAAACACCTTTTTAATATATATGTTATTATAGTTTGCATCTTAGAATAAACAAATTTGAAATTATTCCATATTATGAATTTAACAAGTTCAAGTAAACTTGCCCCCTCTTTAGTGTATATATGATCATAGTTTGCGTTTTAATAGACATTTTACTTTCTTTTTACGGAATAATCCGTGTAGATTTTAACTTTTTGTATATTTAAAAAAACAATTCCTCATTTAAAAATGAAAAATTAATTATTAAATAAACAAACTCAAGTTTTCTAGCTATTCCATTTTTAGGTTTTCTACCTATTCCATTTTTTGGTATCCACCTTACTACTTTGATTCACTCAATTTTTTTTTTTACAAATTCTAAGTACTTTTACAACAAAACCAATCTTTAATATAAATCAATTTCAAATTTGAATCAAAATCTGTGCCAAAAAATTAAGGTTTTGTTGATTGATCGACTTACTCTATGTGAGGCCTTCAGGACACCCACCAAGTGGGCATGCTCCTTGATTCGGCGAAAGAATGGACGGATAGCACAAGGAGGAATTGATTGGTTGGGAAAACGAAGACATTTGGGTGTGGGTAGGAGCACCTTGGGGCACAATGGTGACGTGCGAGCCCAAGGGGGCACACACCCTTCTTCCTTTGCGATGGACAATGGAGACTTGGGTTACATTTGGGAAAAGGTGGGGAAACTTGGGAACACACCCAAGGAGTTGATCTGTCTGCCCTTGGCAACATGGGTGCACCGGAGAGGTCGGTCGACCCCATCGATGCACCCACAGAGAGTAACATATATCAACACAAGGAAGAGCACAAGGAAAGGGGTGTGCACCCAAGGATGGGGCACGCTGGTCCAAGATACATGTTTGATGATGGCAATGCAGGCTTGGATGGGTGCACTGGGTCCATAGAGGGGCGTGACAAGTTGGTTGACTGTGGGTTTGCAAAGGGACATGACACACCCAAGAGACATGACATTTTGCACAAGTGAATTTTGGAGTCCATATAAGAGAAAGGGCACACAACCAAAGGAAGACAAGAAATAAGTAAAAGCAAGAGACATGGAGCTCTGAGGTTGGGTGCACAAGTGGGGCACACCTCATGATGAAGCAAGGAGGAATGATAAGGGGAGGTTTTGGTGTGACAGAGCCGCAGGTCTGAANACACAACCAAAGGAAGACAAGAAATAAGTAAAAGCAAGAGACATGGAGCTCTGAGGTTGGGTGCACAAGTGGGGCACACCTCATGATGAAGCAAGGAGGAATGATAAGGGGAGGTTTTGGTGTGACAGAGCCGCAGGTCTGAACAATTCTAATGTATAAGGCATAGTCACGAGACTCTTCCCATCTATGTAATTGGGATAGTAACACTCTCTTTGTAAAGATTTTTTTTTGTTTCCCTATTGTTGGCAGCCACCAATTTTGTCAAATTTTATCATAATACAAGACATCATAAAGGGATAAAATCTTTCTATAACTGCCTCCTCCTTACATTTATAAACATTTCTGTCTTTTGGTTTCGAGGAGATTCATTGGGCTAGCTGATTATATGAGTATTTCGTTTAAATTTTCATTTGTTTTGTTTAATTTCATGACTGCAAGCATGAAATTGAAACAAAAGTTTGGCTTGGGTAATCATTTTGCAGTTTGTGGTTTCTTCATTTCTTTTTCCTAAGAGATTATACCTCAAGGGGACCTATATGTTTATAAGTCTTAAGGTTTGTAAGCTTATTGATTAATCCATTGCCACAATTTTATTCACTATGGGAAATATGACTTGATCATATCTATGGTTGATTGTATGATTTTAATGTTTGATATGCCTAATTGCACAGAACCTTGGATTAACATTTGAAATGTGCTCTTTGCTCTACTAGTCATATTGCTTTCATATCACCCTGGTACAGGACTGATGTACTCACAATTACACATCATCCTGTTGTCATGTAAATTTAAGACTCTCATTCATTATTCGAATAGGCAGCTGATAATGGTTGGAGTTTAATCTTCATTGTGCATAGTGGTTCACAAGCCTGCACGTCCTCTGGTTTTCTGTTATTCAAAGCTCAGATTACTAAGCATGATAGCCTCCCAAGTCCGTAGGTATCGAGCCTATTCCAATTTCACAGACCTCTCCCTATTGTTTGTCTATTGGAAAACGAAACCTCCCTCTCGTGACATTTACTGTGTCTGTTTGGTAGCAACCATGGCCCCCGTGGTTCGAATTGAACATAATGTCAAGATCTTCTCGCCCACGACGATGCCATAAGCGATTTGCAGGCACATGGTTGGGACTTATTCATCTAAAAATTCGAGGGTTATAACCTGACAGTTGCACAGGATTTTGCTCAATCATTTGATGGCTTTAAAGCCAAAGTTGGGGATCTGCAATTTGAAGTAACCGAGGACTCTATAACACGAACAACAAGACTGTCACAGGAGGGAGAAAAATGGTTCAAAAACGCCAAGCTAGAAGGCGTGCCTTGCAGGCTATTCATGGTCTCTAGGAAATTGACGTGCTGCCCCAAAGGTACACCTATTACTCTCTTAAACCTCGATGGCACGGTCTGCTTCTGATTCTTAAACAATTTATAACTTGTGAGGGTAGGTATGGCTTAGTGTTTTTGTATCACATCCGCCTGTTGATGATTTTCCTAGGGTTTAAGATGAACATGCCCTTCTATTTGTTGATGAGCCTACATAAGATGTCTAAGCGTTATAAGAAACAAAGTTTAAACCCTTTGTCTAGCCTCTTCCACCATGGGCTTATTTAAATTCTGTTGCTGTCGCATCTGGCTCAAATTGGGGACACTTGGGAAGACTTCCTGTGTCGAAACAATTTTTCCCTACCCAAGAGAAAAGTAGACTCGCCTCTACATTCCAATATAAACCCCAATCCTTGTAACCCTATGACTGAAATTCAAGGTGTTGTTTCACATAGAGACCGTGCGCTCACTGAACCAAACTCTGTTGCTATGCAAATCCATTTGGGCAAAAAACCACGATATAATTTTGTGCCCAAAAAATCGTTAGAGGAGGTAATAGATGTATTGAAGGAGAGGGTTTCTCCTACTCCTACTATTGAGCCGAGTCAGGGTTTTAGTGACAAACCAATTGTTAAGAAAAATCGTAAGAAGAAGAAATAGGGTAACTCAGATCTGAGTTTCGTAAACAAAAGACAAGGTAGGTTAATTTCTAGGAGTCTGAGAAATCGACAACAAGATCATCTGAGCTCGATCTTAGTGATCGAGGTCGATGATCACTTGACCGATGATGAGATCAATGAATTCCTAGCCAAAGAAGATTTGGATAACCAGTGTCTTGGAAATGAAACTGTTAGTGAAGCTATACAATACGATTTTGTTTCTAAACTACCTCCGTTTGTAAAAGATCAAGAGGGCTTTGTTGGCATAGGCCATGATTTGAAACAAGCTACATGAAAGACTGAAGCACCCATTGCTGAGTACACTCAACCTCTGCCTGCTATAGCACCTATACACTGTGACAATTGTTTGGACTAGGTAGAACGATACTACAGAGACATACCATATTTACAGGCAAAATTAAAACATTTGGTAGTTTGAAATTCCCTGCTTGAAAGTGAAAATCAAGAATTGAAGGCATGCGCAGATCGGGCAAGTAAAAGTCCCAAACGAGCCGGAAGTGTGATTATCAAGAACACAACAAATTTCAATGCTATCATTAACTCAGAGTTATCGGATCCTTCTATGTCTAATCTCTAAAATGGTAAAAATGGTTTTGATTCTCTTTGATTTGATTATGTTGTAAAAATTAGATAGTTAGATTTAATTTGATTTTGTTGTTAATTTAAGACTAGCTACAAAATCTCACGATTCTGTAGCCAATCTATTTCTAAAAATCAGCTTGAATTGTTTTTCTAAAATTCAATTTCGTTTTGTTATTTTCAGGAGAATAATAGTTATGGTGCCATTCACAAGGAGAAGCCATCATGGATTATGCACTGTATAGTTTAGTAGTTTCTCTTTTGTTTGATAAAACTATGCCATTATGCAATTAATTTTGATAAACAAACTCCTACATGAGTGTTTCTCTGTTGTACTATTTTTTAAATCAATCTATTTTTTTGGGATTACCCTCTATCTTGCATGATAAGAGGTTGTTAATCCAAGACTAGTTTAAATAATGGTTGCTGTTAGTAGTAAAGACAAATTTTGCTGGAATACAGTATGGATATATGATTTTGGGAATGGATATGGGAAAGCAATTCACCGTTGGCTTTAGACCTGTGTGATGCTTATTCCATTATGTTCTTCTATTACCTCTGTATTATGAGATATTATTATGGTTTATTTAGCTTTAGCCTTGTCATCATAAGGTGTTTCATATTGTCAAATATTTAGATGCTATCCATAATTTGTCATTCCATTTTGTATATGTGATCAATCTATCATTTGATTATTATTGAGTTTATTCCAAATGTTAAATGATGGA
>ML789184.1:438535-462813 GCA_009831015.1 Picea engelmannii
ATTTAGCTTTAGCCTTGTCATCATAAGGTGTTTCATATTGTCAAATATTTAGATGCTATCCATAATTTGTCATTCCATTTTGTATATGTGATCAATCTATCATTTGATTATTATTGAGTTTATTCCAAATGTTAAATGATGGATAATATCAATACTCCGAATTGAGTTTTCTTTTGTTCTTAGTTATTGATTATCATAAGATCACAAGATTTTTCCAGTTATCATTCTGTTGTTATATTCTCACTCCAACACATCAAACACTTCTTTGAATTTATTTTGCAAGTATTAGTATTGTTCTGTCACATGTTTCCCTTACATGCAAGACAAGTATGAGCTCAAACAACACATGAAGCATAAACTCAGTTTAGCTGATTAGTTACAGGTTAGTCTGTGTGTTATTTAATTAAATTATTTATTAACGAAACAATGACTACATTAATTATCTTTGCCTGTTTCTGTGTTATTGTTTCAATTGTATTTGCTTAGTTTTAATTCTTTAAACATTCAAAAAGAAAACAAAAAGATTTATGTTCTTTCTTTATATTGTTTAGAAACACTATTACGAACATTCATTTCGCAAGATTCCAATTAAACCTTGCAAGCTATATATAGACTATTTATAATCATTTGTACATATTCATGTTTCTATTTGAACACTTGTAATTAGTAAACATATATTGTTAGTATCATAGCTTTAGATTAGTTTATTTATTTTATTATTTTTAGGACTTTAGTTGGCCAACAGAGACATTAAACCCGTCGGGTCAGTTCATTCCAAACAACTTGGGTTAACTAGACAACCTCAGTCTGGATCTGACCTTCCAGTTGATGGTGTGTCAAGTATGCCCGTCAACAAAATGGTGCTAGAAGGAGGGCCTGGAATTAATTGATGGAACGTGGAGGTCGTAAGACTCCCCCCCACACTCATACTCCTGTTGTAACGCATAGTCGCTCTGACACAAACATTACACTTGAAACAACTAATACCTCAAACGATAACCCCGATATTCCCGTCGAACCAGTGAAACCACTCCCTCAAGGGATTAACGTCTAAGAAATTGTCCTCCAGTCACTTATAAGAACTCAAAGTGCCTTATCCCGTATTAGACAACCTGGTAGACAACTCAATCAACCCCTTGACTTTACAAATCTTCAAGAACAACTTCAAGGTACTGGTCGGCCTAGAAACACGGTAGGGACTGATAATATTACCAATCCTTCCGAAGCACTTATCCTTGGTGCCAAAGGATCCGATATTCCACCGTCTCCACCTGGTTCCTCTCCACCTTCTTCGAGAGGTGATTCCTAGGATGAATGCAATTCTTTATTTGAACCATCTCAACATTCGACTCCACCAAATCCCATGCAAAACCAAAATAATCCCGCCAGACCTTGGCTCGATCAAGATGTCGTGGCCGTACCTGGACCCCAACGACCACAACCTAAACATCCAGAGAAATGAATGCCCAAATTTGATCCAGATTCGAAGCAATCAACTGAGGATCACATCAAGAAATTTATGCTAGCCATTAGACTCTGGAGTGTCAAACACGAAGATGTAGTGTGCAGGTTATTTCCTTATACTTTTGAGGGAAATGCCTCAACCTGGTATTTTTCTCAATAGCCTCAGACCATCGTCTCTTGGGACAAGTTTGAATCTTGTTTTCTGGAAAAATTTAGAGATTATAAATCTCCAGAAGTCTTGGTTATGGAACTCTCTAGCCTAAAAATGAACCCTAAAGAAAAAGTGAAAGACTTTAACCAAATATTTCTAACACTAAAAAACAAAATCCCTGTAGATTCGATGCCTGTAGAAAGTTGAATTGTTGCATATTATACTAAGGCCCTGCATAACAACATAGCCATATGGGTTAAAAGGTCAAAAAAGAACACGTTGTTAGAAGCCTTTGAGGAGGCAAGTCAAATTGAGAAATATATATTGAGCTTAAAAGATAATCTAAGTAGTGAAGCTGAAACATCTTTGTCTTCTAAGAAGAAAATATAAATTCTCACTAGGCCTCAACCTAAAAATCAACAAGAAACATTAGACCTGAAGAGCTTGCAAAAAGATTTCCAAAAACTTTCCAATCAGGTCTATGACTTGAAAAGATCTTCCGAGGAGGCATCTACAAGTAAAGGAAGTTTTTAACCTCCTTTTAGAAAACCTTTCCCTCCAAACCGACCAAACCCGACCCCAAAAGGTCTAAATTTTGAAATTTTACAGTATGCTTTGCAAACAATATTGGAAGCACATGACAATTTTGTTTCTATTTCTCTTGAAAATCCTGATGATACAGTTGAGGAAGAGGTACCAGAAGAGGAGGACTCATCTCCTCCCCTTTTCGGGCACTTGTCGGATAATATTTTCCAAGTGAATTTTGAAATTGTTCACCCCTACAATACTAGAAGCAAAACACAAAACAAACCCGCACCCGAAACATGTAAAAATGTGTTTCTGAAACAGCCAAAGCAAACTAAAACTAGACAAAACCTAGCTGCCCCAGTTTTAGAGTATGATTTAATTAAAGATCTGAAAAAATTAAGGACAAATATTTATGTTTTTGAATTGCTGAAATTTCCTCTTATTTTGCAGAAAATGCTTCAAAGCATTGATGAAAACAACAAAAAGAATGATGTTAGAAGCAAAAAATCAGCAGAAATTGACTTAAATACAGCTAAAAATGTCCCAAGTAAAAAGACATCTGAAAATCCAGACAAAAGGGACTTATCAGAAAAAACTGTAGGAAACTTAGATAAAACTGTTTCAGGAACAACAATAAAAAATCAACAGAATTCTGATGTTCCCACACAAAAAAATGTGCCCCCTTTCTTATTGACTTTTGAAAATTTTAATAGGAATGTACATAATTGTATGGTTGACTTTGGTGCATCATCAAATGTGATGCCTTTGTCTGTATGCCATAAAATTAATGCAGAAGTAAAACCTTCTGATTTAAAAATCATTCAGCTAGATCGAACGAATGTTAAAGTGATCAATGAACTTAAAAATGTGTTGATTAGATTATCATCCAATCCAAAAGTTCATCAAGTAATTGATATTATCGTTGTTGACATTCCTGAAGTTTATGGTATGTTTTTAAGAAGAGATTGGTCTGAACAAATACATGATTATTTTGCTATAGACTGGTCTCATTTGTGGCTGCCTGAAAATGGACAACCAAATAAGATCATAATAAACAAAGAACATTACCTTAAGCATACCGTGACAGAACTGAACGATCCAAATGAGCCTTTCATTACCACTGTAAACTCGATTGAAACGCAGGGAATGAATACCTTTTTTGGTAACTTCATGACTGCAATTTCCTCTATCACTGATCCAGAACATCAATCTGAAGTAACAACCTATACTCAGGCACCAACTTCGATAAGTACACCAAATACCGCTAATGACGCACAAATGTGGTCCCTATATTTTGATGGATCCAAATCCCGAGAAGGAGCAGGTGTTGGTTGTGTGCTCATCGACCCTATAGGTAATAAAACTTTTATTGCTTGTAGATTAGAATTTGAATGTACTAACAACATAGCCGAAGACAAAGCACTTCTTCAAGGACTTCATAAAGCACTGGACATGGATGTGAAAAATTTGGTAGTATTTGGTGATTTAGAAATATTAGTCAAACAAGTAAGAAATGCAATACATTGTTTGTCACTACACTTGAAGAATTACCAAACCAAGGTATGGGGTTTAATGCACAAATTTATAGCATTTAATATAAATTCCATTCGTAGGATGAGTAATTCAAAAATTGATTTACTAGCCAATGTTGCTTCTAAATTGTTGCCCGCTGAAGGTCTGTCTCCTAACACGTTCTCGGTCGAATTGTTATTCAGGCCATCAATTCCGGATAACATCACAAATTGGAGAGTATTTGATGATGACCAACAGATCATCAACTTTCTGCATATGGAATATACCTTCCAGGATGTAGTTATTAATGAAGGCACTCACGACAAGAATATCCGAGATTTCACGATAATATCTGATCCTTGATCTCCAAAATCATCATCCGAGCTGATAAATTCTATCCCCAAATCTGTTGTGAGATTAGAGAAGTTTTATGACCTACATGAAAAGTTTAGAGGGGTAGTCAATTGCAAAAATAACAGTTCCTCTTTGCTATACGAAACTGTTAATTTAGGAACACAAGATAATCCTCAAAATATTAATCTGGGAAAGGGATGCTCTGAATAGGAAAGATCCGCTTTTAAAAAATTATTTAAAGATGTATTTTCTTGGACGTACGATGATCTAAAAACTTTCTACCCAAACATCATACAACATGTAATCCCTATGAAACCCCAAACTCAGCCTTTCCAACAAAAAATGAGGAAAATGCACCCTAAATTGAAACCTACTGTGAAAAAGGAACTGAATAAAATACTTACTGCAAAGATAATTTTTCCAGTTAGGCATACTCAATGGGTATCTAACTTAGTCCCTGTAAGGAAGAAAAGTGGTGAGATAAGACTTTGTGTCGATTTTCAAAATTAAATCAAGCATCTGATAAAGACAACTACCATGTTCCTCCAATGGAACAGATCCTAGAACAAGTGTCTGGTTCCAAAAGACTATCTTTGTTAGATGGTTTTTTGGGATACAACCAAGTCCTTATGTCTCCCTCAGACCAACTTAAAACCACCTTTCGTACCCCGTGGGGCACTTACGCCTACAGAAAAATGCCTTTTGGACTAATAAATGCTGGTGCCACTTTTCAGAGAGAAATGTGTATTTCTTTTCGTGGCTTCATTAACCAGGTAGTTGTGGTCTATCTTGACGATGTCACTGTCTTTTCGAAAAACAAGAAATATCACTTGTCTCACCTTAGGGATGTCTTAGAAAAATGCCGCAAGTTCGACATATCACTCAATCCCAAAAAATCAGTCTTTGTAGTAGAACAAGAGAAACTGCTTGGGTTTATAGTATCTAAAGATGGAATGATTATTGATCCTGAGAGAACCCAAGCCATTGCTAAACTTCCTCCTCCTTCTTCCAAAAAGGCCATGGAATCCTTTTTGAGTAAGATTAATTTTGTCAGGTGATTTGTCCCGAGTTTCTTTGAAATGGTTAGACCTCTACAAAATCTAATTAAAAAGGATGTTTTGTACAGATGGGTACCACAAGAAAGTCAGGATTTCGATTCAATTAGAAAAGAAATAATAAAATTACCTTCCTTGATGAGTCCCAATTTTTCTCAAGATTTCACTCTATACACTTTTGCATCTGACAGATCCTATGCTGCTATGCTTACACATAAAAATGATGAAAGCAACGAGATACCCATTTCCTTCATGAGATCTACTTTTAAAGGAGAAGAACTTGATTAGCCTGTGGTAGATCAACATGCTTATGCTATTTTCAAAGAAGTGAAACACTTCAGGTCTTACCTGTTGAAATCCAGGACCAATGTTGTTGTTCCTTACTCCGCTGTAAGAAATTTGTTAGTGCAAAAAGAGCTAGGTGAGAAAAGGGCAAATTGGATGAAATCACTACAGGAATATGATCTTGAAATAACCCCTACCCAAATTGTTAGAGGTCAAGGCCTGTGTGAATTAGTGGCTGATTCAGTTGAAGAATTATAAAGTCAAATAAACACATCAACTGTAAATCAACATAACGAAAAACAGATCAGCTGTGCACAAACTACTCCCAATTCATGGTATGAGAACATCAGGTTTTATTTGCTGCATGGGACTGATCCTCACAATCTCGATCCAAAAAACAGAAGAGCACTTAGGCTTAAATCTGCATCTTTCCAATTAATCAATGATATATTATTTCAGAAGAAATTTGATGGTGTTTTTCTGCGTTGTTTAGAAAAAGAGGAGTCTGAAAAAGTGCTAGCTGAACTTCATTCCGGTGATGCCGATGGTCATTTTGGTGGATATACCACTGCCCGCAAAGTGATAAGGGCTGAATACTATTGGCCTACCTTGTTTAAAGATGCCCATACACTGTCTCGCAAGTGTGTAATCTGTCAAAAGGCTACGGGACGGGTGAAAAATGCAACTTTTCCTTTGCAACCTGTTACTGTAGATGCACATTTTCAGAAATGGGGCCTAGACATTATAGGATCAATCAATCCCCCTTCCTCGAAAAAACACAAGTACATCCTCACAACAACAGACTATTTTACAAGATGGTCTGAAGCTTTACCTTTAAAAGTGGTCAACACCAATCAGGTAGTGTCTTTTTTGAACTCCCATATTATCACTCGATTAAGAATTCTTGAATGTTTAGTTTTTTACAATGCTTCGTATTTTTGTTCCATAGATATGAATGTTTTCTCTCTGGAAAAAGGAATTAAACTAAAGTATTCTGCCAACTACTACCATCAAGGGAATGGTCTATCCGAGTCAACAAATAAGAATTTAATCAAGATTATAAAAAGGACAGTTTCAGAAAACCAGAAGAATTGACACAATGCATTGTACAAAGAACTTTGGGCTGATAAGGTAACTCCAAAATCCTCCGTTGGTAATTCTCCTTTCTTCCTCGTCTATGGAAGAGAAGCCATCCTCCCCCCACATGTCTTGCTTCCTTCTTTGCAATTATCGCAGAAAGTTCAATAAGAAGAGTGTCCTCCTCTAGAAAACTTGATAAATGATTTATTAAAACTAGAAGAGGCGAGAACACAAGAAAAAAAGAAACTGGATCAACACCAACAAATTGTGAAGAGCTGGTTTGATGCAAATTCATCTTCTGATAGAAATTTTGATGTTGGGGATTTGGTTCTCAAGTGGGACAAAGCGCACGAGGGTAAGGGAGAACATACCAAGTTCCAAAACCTGTGGCTGGGACCATTTGTAATTTCTGAAATATTGGTTCCTAGTTCTTTTCGTTTGCATAACTTGGAGGGACATCCAGACACTTTCCTAGTGAATGGCCAGACTCTCAAGAGATATTTCGCTTGATGATTTCTGATCCACCCTCTTGTAAATATTTTTAATTTTCTTTTCTATTTTTGATTTTGGTTCTTTTCATTTTGCTTGATTTTGATTTGTTTTCCAAAAAAATATGTCTGAATCGCCATTCATTTGTTGAAGGGAATCATAATTCTTATTCATTAGTGGCAATTGATAATAATTCAAGCACCCAAACAGTAAATACTAAACTCATATCATCGAAAGTAAGTTTATGTTCAATCAGTGTTTCTGGTTTCTCATTAAAATCAGAGGAAGACACGATTATCCTTAACAAACTTCTAACACCATCCCTGTTTTAAAGAGGACAAATCAATGGTGCTTCCCCATCCTAGAGATGATTTCTTAACATAAATCTGATTGTCCAAATCATGATGAAAGTCATCAGAAAAGAAAAATGATTCTTAAATGATCAATCTTTTCATTATCAGACTGTGAGATCTTCAATATCACCCCGCTCTCGTAATATCATGAAGTTCTGGAAATTTATAAACAAATTTTAGAGAGTTGGAAGCATTGCAATGTGTGGGAATTGTGTGAAAACCCGTCGGGACACTAAACAGGTCTGCTGACAGCGGGTAAATACACACATGATACCAAAGAAACTTCGTCGGGGTATTGAACAGGCTTGCTGGCAGCAAAGCAATGCCGGGTTTTAGAAGATCCTCAGGTATGTCTTTTAATTTGATCAAGTGTGAAGATGTTTTTGTCACGAATGGACGAATCTTAGACATGATAGAGGTACTAGAGTGGGTTAAATGACATCCCTTCTGAGGCTATGGACGCTTGCTGGAAACAGTGGCCCTGTCAACGATATCGAAGTCATCTATATAAACATCACAACACCTATGATCTAAACAAGATACCAGATTACAATTTCAGACATAAATGCATCCAATGCTATGACTGTGTTATTTTCTGAGTTATTATCGAAATGCTTGATCTCTAGTTAATTATCTCTAAAATTTATTTCATCTGAGCCCCTGATAATTTTTTTTTGGTGATGCAGAGATAGCTGCTTCGCCCAGCGTGTTGCCATTGTTGGCAACCACAAATTTTGTCAAATTTTATCATAATAAAAGACATCATAAAGGGACAAAATCTTTCTCTAGTTGCCTCCTCCTTACATTTATAAACGTTTCTGTCTTTTGGTTTCGAGGAGATTCATTGGGCTAGCTGATTATACGCGTATTTCGTTTAATTTTCATTTGTTTTGTTTAATTTCACGACTTCAAGCATGAAATTGAAACAAAAGATTGGCTTGGGTAATCATTTTGCAGTTTGTGGTTTCTTCATTTCTTTTGCCTAAGAGATTTTACCTCAAGGGGACCTATATGTTTATAAGTCTTAAGGTTTGTAAGCTTATTGATTAATCCATTTCCACAATTTTATTCACTATGGGAAATATGACTTGATCATATGTATGGTTGATTGTATGATTTTAATGTTTGATATGCCTAATTGTGCAGAACCTTGGATTAACATTTGAAATGTGCTCTTTGCTCTGCCAGTCATATCGATTTCATATCGCCCTAGTACATGATTGATGTACTCAAAATTACACATCATCCTGTTGTCCTGTACATTTAAGATTCTTATTCATTATTCGAATAGGAAACTGATAATGGTTGGGGTTTAATCTTCATTGTGCATAGTGGTTCACAATCCTGCGCGTCCTCTAGTTTTCCGTTATTCAAAGCTCAGATTACCAAGCATGATAGGCTCCCAAGTCCGTAGGTATCGGGCCTATTCTGATTTCACAGACCTCTCCTTATTGTTTGTCTATTGGAAAATGAAACCTCCCTCTCATGACATTTACTGTGTCTATTTGGTAGAAACCATGGCCCCCATGGTTCGAATTAAACCTAATGGCTCTCAAGCTCTTCTCGCCCACGACGATGCCATAAGAGATTTGCAGGCACATGGTTGGGACTTATTCATCCAAAAATTTGAGGGTTATAACCTGGCAGTTGCACAGGCTTTTGCTCAATCGTTTGATGGCTTTAAATCCAAAGTTGGGGATTTACAATTTGAAGTAACCGATGACTCTATAGCATGAGCAACAGGACTATCACAAGAGAGCAAAAAATGGTTCAAAAGAACCAAGCTAGAAGGCATGCCTTGGAGCCTGTTCATGGTCTTTAGGAAATCAATGTGT
This sequence comes from Picea engelmannii, assembly GCA_009831015.1. NCBI lineage: Eukaryota > Viridiplantae > Streptophyta > Pinopsida > Pinales > Pinaceae > Picea > Picea engelmannii. The sequence goes on from ML789184.1 coordinate 447,642, forward strand.
TTCCCTAAAGGTACACCTATTACTCTCTTAAAACCTCGATGGCAAGACTTGCTTCTGATTGTTAAACAATTTATAACTTGTGAGGGTAGGTATGGCTTAGTGTTTTTGTATCACATTCGCCTGTTGATGATTTTCCTAGGGTTTAAGCTGAACATGAGCTTCTATTTGTTGATGAGCCTGCATAAGATGTCTAAGCATTATAAGAAACATAGTTTAAACCCTCTGTCTAGCCTCTTCCACCATGGTCTTATTCAAATTCTGCTACTGTCGCATTTGGATGAAATTGGGGACACTTGGGAAGACTTCCTGTGTTTAAACAATTTTTCCCTACCTGAGAGAAAAGTAGACTCTCCTCTGCATTCCAATATTAACCCCAATCCTTGTAACCCTATGATCGAAAATCAAGGTGTTGTTTCACATAGATATCATGTGCTCACTGAACCAAATTCTATTGCTATGAAAAGCCATTTGGGAAAAACACCACGATATAATTTTGTGCCCAAAAAATCGTTAGAGGAGGTAAGAGATGTATTGAAGGAGAGGGTTTCTCTTGCTCCTACTATTGAGCCGACTCAGAGTTTTAGTGACAAATCAATTGTTAAGAAAAATCGTAAGAAGAAGAAATAGGGTAACTTAGATATGAGTTTCGTAAACAAAAGACAAGGCAGGTTAATTTCCAGGAGTTTGAGAAATTGACAACAAGATCATCTGAACTCAATCTTAGTTATCGAGGTTGATGATCACTTGACCGATGATGAGATCAATGAATTCCTGGCAAAAGAATATGTGGATAACCAGTGTCTCGGAAATGAAACTGTTAGTGAAGCTATACAATATGATTTTGTTTCTAAACTACCTCCATTTGTAAAAGATCAAGAGGGCTTTGCTGGCATAGGCCATGATTTGAATCAAGATACATGAACGACCAAAGCACCCATTACGAAGTACACTCAACCTCTGCCTGCTATAGCACCTGTACACTGTGACAGTTTTCTGGAAAAGGTAGAACGATATTACAAAGACATACCATATTTACAGGCACAATTAAAACATTTGGTAGCTTGAAATTCCCTGCTTGAAAGGGAAAATCAAGAATTGAAGGCATGCATAGATCATGCAAGTAAAAGGCCCAAACGAGCCGGAAGTGTGATTATCAAGAACACAACAAATTTCAATGCTATCATTAACTCAGAGTTATCATATCCTTCTATGTCTAATCTCTAAAATGGTAAAAATGGTTTTGATTCTCTTTGATTTGATTCTGTTGTAAAAATTAGATAGTTAAATTTAATTTGATTTTGTTGTTAATTTAAGACTAGCTACATAATCTCACGATTCTGTAGCCAGTCTATTTCTAAAAATTAGTTTAAATTGTTTTTCTAAAATTCAATTTTGTTTTGTTATTTTCAGGAGAATAATAGTTATGGTGCCATTCACAAGGAGAAGCCATCATGGATTATGCGCTGTATAGTTTAGTAGTTTCTCTTTTGTTTGATAAAACTATGTCATTATGAAATTAATTTTGATAAAAAAAACTCCTGCATGAGTGTTTCTTTGTTGTACTATTTTTGTAAGGCAATCTATTTTTTTGGGATTACCCTCTATCTTGCATCATAAGAGGTTGTTAATCCAAGAATAGTTTAAATAGTTGTTGTTGTTAGTAGTAAAGACAACTTTTGTTGGAATAAAGTATGGATATGTGATTTTGGGAATGGATATGGGAAAGCAGTTCACTGTTGGCTTTAGACCTGTGTGATGCTTATTCCATTATGTTATTCTATTACCTCTGTATTATGAGATATTATTATGGTTGATTTAGCTTTAGCCTTGTCATCATAAGGTGTTTCATATTGTCAAATATTTAGATGCTATCCATAATTTGTCATTCCATTTTGTATATGTGATCAATCTATCATTTGATTATTATTGATTTTATTCCAAATGTTAAATGATGGATAATATCAATACTCTGAATTGAGTTTTCTTTCATTCTTGGTTATTGATTATCATGAGATCACATGATTTTTCCAGTTATCATTCTGCTGTTATATTCTCACTCCAACACATCAAACACTTCTTTGAATTTATTCTGGAAGTATTAGTATTGTTCTGTCACAGGTTTCCCTTACATGCAGGACATGCATGAGCTCGAACAACACAGGAAGCATAAACTCAGTTTAGCTGATTAGATATAGGTTAGTCTGTGTGTTATTTAATTAAATTATTTATTAACGAAACGATAACTACATTAATTATCTTTGACTGTTTCTGTGTTATCGTTTAAATTGTATTTTCTTAGTATTTATTAGTTTTAAATATTTAAACATTAAAAAAGAAAACAAAAAGATTTATGTTCTTTCTTTATCTTGTTTAGAAACACTATTACGAACATTCATTTCAGAAGATTCCAAGTAAACCTTGCAAGTTGTATATATACTGTTTATAATCATTTGTACATATTCATGTTTCTATTTGAACACTTGTAATTAATAAACATATATTGTTAGTATCATAGCTTTAGATCAGTTTATTTCTTTTATTATTTTTAGGACTTTAGTTGGCTAACGGAGCCATTAAACCTGTCGGGTTAGTTCATTCCAAACATATTGGGTTAATTAGAGAACCCCGTTCTGGATCTGACATTCTAGTTGACGGTGTGTCAAATACGCCTGTCAACACCTATATAAATAAATGTAGCCAAGTATTAGACACCACTGGTACCACCCGCACTATATTTGTCTCTTGTGTTTTGCATGTTTTCTGTTGTATGTCAAATTGACTAAGTGTTAAATAATGTTAAAAAATGTATAAGTATACAACTGAGTTACAAAGAGTAAGGATATGACTTGTTTGTATCCTATAACATAGTATGGGTATGCTCTAGGTGAAGAGGTGTAGTCTGGGTGAAGTATCCTTAGTTGAGCCAAGCTTCCAAGTGAGAAACACCGCAGTGCCGTAAGATGCCAAGGTTGGACTTGGGAATGAATCTTGGGGGTGTGACACTCTAGTTATTATTAGAAAAATCGTTGCAAAATCCAATAAAAATGATCAACTTACTCTAGTAATTATTAGAAAAACCATTACAAAATCCAATAACAAGGGTTTGAAATTTACAATTTTCATGTGCAATTACAACCTCTTCCTGGGGAAAAGTAGTTTGGATCATTGAACACTTTACTCACTGAAAAAGTGATCATTGGTTGTGTCATTTAGGGATTATGCCTCTTCACCTAAAGCATACCCATACTTCGTTCTAAGCTACCAATTGGTCACACTCCTACTCTAGTGAAACTCTTATATAATTAGACAACTATTAATAACTTAACACTTAGTCATATATAAGCATATGTCCATGAAATTAAGATAACGCTTGAGAAATAATTAGGAGACATACACATATAATGCGGGGGGAACAAACTATGCCTAACATCCAACTAGGTCATATTATTGCAAAACTATTACATTAATATGAGCACTAATGGATCGGTTTACAACTTGGGAAGAGTCATATGACTTGCCTCACCTCACTAAGACACTCATACACATATTCGTCACACTAAGACTCATCCAATGTAACATCTTTCACAACTTCTACAGAGCACCCCAAACATGCATCCACCACAGATTCACTGTCTCTTCTTTTCTACAAGACTTCACACAAACCTACAGTTTTGTCTCCTAGCATGCCTCCTCATACCTGCATCAAGAATTCCCACAAGCTCAGCCCAAAATAAGGTCACCCCAACTCTCTCCATAGAATCACCTCAAGGAAGCACAAGTCCTCCCATGTGGAGTGACTTGGCTCCTTGAGGGATCTCGCCCCTCTTTGTCTAAGTTTGCCTCAAAATCATAGAGCTAATCCTGCTCTCCTTGTTATTCAAATATGCCTTCCTTGGTTGTGCACCCTTGTTCTCTTATAGGGAATCCAAAGGTAACCATTGTGAACCATCGTGTCCTTTAGGGGTGTTGCACGCCTTCGTGAACCCATGTTCCCAAACGAATCATTGCGCCCCTTCCCAGACCCGGTCGCACAAACAAATCATTGTACTCCTTGGAACCGACATGCCCCAAACTTGGTGCGCTACTCATGCCAATGCACCCAAATATCTTGGTCGCTTCATACTTGGGCAAGCCCCTTGGTGCCTTGGCATGCCCAAGGCACCCACTTTCCCAACTAGTGCAACAATTGGGTGCCAGAGCAACCCCATGTACTGTCTCCTTGAGGATTTGGGAGAGGGTCTCTATGCCCTTCTAGCTGAAGACCTTACATCCTCCCCCACCTAAAGTCGTTGTCACCCTAGAAAACATTCAAAAAATCTACGATCTACAAGTATCTACCCAAACTCGTGCCCCCGTCACAACTAAGTTTGTTGGAACCCCAAGTTTTGTGCCAACTAGAAACCCCCAAGTTGCTTTGTGAAATGGAAACCCAAAGTTTCCAACTCGCTCTGCAGTCATCATCAACCTATAAAACCATCCAAAATTCCCTCTTCCCAAAGTTGTGTGTAACCAAACTATCTACTACAATGGAAAAACATCTCTTCCCTAAATTTGTCCGCAATGTCCAAGTTGCCACTGTCCCGCTGCAATGATCACTCTCTGTTCTGTTGCTGCTTCCACCTCAACTGCTGCTGCAACCTTAATCAAAATTTAAAAAATTTCTAAGTGTTGAACTTCCGTGAACTTGTTGTTACATCCATACTTCAACCAACTCTGTCATGTATCCACACAATGCTAGCCTCAATTCCTACACTCGTTGGGTAGCTAGTCCAATTGTCGCGTCCAATTATTTAAATGTGCATCTCCATGCTCAAACTTAGTGTTTTTTGTCTACATATTTGTCACTCTGATAACTCCAAATACTAAGGCAAATGTGCACCCTTGCCTCACTACTATTTCCATCATCTGATATTCTTCAAGGATGTCTTCCACCATGTCTAAGTGCTACACTTCAAACCTACTCGTGTGTCCATACTTTGACTTCTCCAATTTAGTCCATCCACACACCAATCTCACGCCAAGGCAAGGTCGCCCCTCAAAGTCATCTGCGACAACTTGACTTCACTTCCCACCTCATGGCACAATTAGCCAATCTTTTGCAGACAATAAGCCAATCTTTTTCACAGAGTCTGCATCGCATCCAAGTTTGCAAAAATTCAAGGGAAATTTTTACATCTGTGTGCCCAACTAACTATTTCCTTGTGGTTCAAACCACAATGAATTCTACAAGTTTGGCTTCCTTGTCTGAATTCTCCCCATCTTCATCTTCATATTCAGATATGAAACGTGCCATCTGCACCAAGAACTACACATTCAAACTTCTTCTACCTCATTACCTCATCACCTATCCATGTTGTTGCATCTACCTCTATATGCTTTGGAATGGTTAGGATTCACCCTCAACCATGCTTCCCAAAGCAAGAGAAATGATCGTGCCCAAGCAATATCTTCATGCTGCAATATTTCTGTTTGCATAATCCTCCAAACAAAGGAAAGTCCTCATATCGCCTCTTTTTTTCAAGTCACCTCCCCGAAACTCAACAAATGCGATGAGTGTGGCCAATGAAATCACAATACTCAAACATCCCAATGAACTGTCCAAAGTTCTCTAAGTAGAATGATTCATCTCAAATAACTTCCATTCCTTAGGCACATTTGAACCAATACTTCTGCCAACCTCAACCAACGACCCCTTCCAAATCTCAGAGTCATCACATAATCATTCACAAGCCACCAAGATGTGCTCTGACTCATTCAATGTCCCATACCAAAGGCCAGTAAACACCACCCAAGTCACTTGGTTTGCATTCTTCCCATTCAAATTAACTGACAACAATTATTTGTCGACTTCTTTGTTGACTCCATCCATCTCCTAGAATGAAACTACCTTTCAATTCCTACAAGCGTCCAGACTCTGGTATAGTCTCCGTGATTTTCAAGTCATCACATAACCCAAAAAATCTTACTAAGGAACCAAACACCAAGGTGCCTCACCCATCCTCTCAAACCTGGCACATACATACTTCACTACCTACTTCATCGCAATGACCTGTCCGATGCACCTCATTGAAGAGTTAGGCAATTTCCTCAAGTCACCTACATGATTACATCCAAATTTTCCTAAGTCCACCATAGGACTCATCCAAGTAGGTTGCTCCAAGCTCTCTGGACATTCTCCCAATAAAGGCATCTCAACTACTACATGAATTCCTTGAATCTGCACCACTTGAGTCACCCTCAAGTCTATCAATTCTCACCATGGAAACGGATTACACTTGAACCACCAAGTCATTCTACTTCCCCTCAAATAACTCACCGCAACACTTAGGAAATATGAGAACTCAAAATCAACTGTACCTTTCCATCAACATCCTTGGCTGCACCCATGGTTCAAGTCTGTTGTCCCTCCGCTTTCCCAAGCAACCAAATCTCCGCATGAAATCCCCTCAATCATTATATGTATCTTGACAAACCTGCAAGACCTTCATTGTGATACAAGGCTGAGTCCATACATTGAATTCAAAAATCCTTCTAAGCCCCAAAATTCACATTTAACCGACTGAACTGATCTCTAATGTCTTGCAATCTTCGCACCTTGTTGGAGGCAGGCCAAAGGAAAAAGTGGAAAAGCAAGGCGTTTTTGGGTAAAGAAAACATGCATGAGGAAAGCGACAGCTGGAAGGAAACACAACACACACGCATGGGAGAAAGACCTAACGATAGTAGGATTAGGGTTTTTGTAAGGTATTGTAAATGTCTGAAGAGCCATAAATGTATAAATATAGATACGTAGGTATCATAAAGGGTTGGTTTTTTGTATTGTTCACTTCAGATTATTATACTATTGTAGTTGCGCATGAGTTGATGCGATCTTTGATGTGTTGTGACCCATTTTTGTATAAGATGTTGATTTGGAGGAGAGGAAGTAGGGTATATCTCGAGGGTTAGATCACAAGCTGTGGAGCCTGGTGTGATCTAGCCTACCTCATATAGATCTTACCCGACTGAGAAGAGTTGTAAGCGCGTGATGCTGTAGATGCAGAACTACCATAATAGAAGAGCCAAGAGCCAAATATTTTTGGACGTAGCCCAGGAGGGGGTGAACCACGGTAATATCTGTGTTGTGTGATGAATGAATGCATCTCTTTTGTGTCTTCAATAGTTATTATTATGTTGAATGAATGAGTTATTATATTGCATGTTTAACTACTGTTGCAATATTAAGGGAATGAGCTATGGGACTTACTGCATAGTCGTGAATAAAAGTAGGTTTCATTTATAAATGGTTCAATGGTTATCTCTCATATCTCATACTCAATCCTAGGTCATAAACGCCTGAGTCTTACAACCACCCATTAAAGCTATATCCAGTGAGACTGCGTAGCGCATTCTGTGCGCTGTGTTGCTTTCTGGTTTACCAGGAGGGCTGATAGTTTTAGAGGCTTTGTTGGAAACCCAAAAGACATGAACCCTGGGTCAAAAAAAACTCAGACAGTATAAAGGAATATCAATAACCAACAAATGGTTCCGTTGCCGTAGGTAGGAACATGAGCGGATTGAGTAGAGGAGATAAGTCGAGAATCTGTCGGAGGCAGATTAAGAAAAGGTTAGGACAGAGACCAATGAGCCATTAGAAGGGAATGTTGAGACCGTGGAATCCCACAAAAGAAGAGATCGAAATCTGGTTGAGAACAAAGGAGATAGAATTTTCACAGAAAGACAATAGAAACCCTAGAATAACACCCCACAAATATCTAGACAAATACGTGTTTACTGATTTTCACGAAGTATTTTTCTATGATTTTCCACACTTATTGCAGGAGTGGATACTAAGGTTGAAGGATAATCACGCAACGAACTAGGTTCAATAACTAGAGTGGACCCCAGTACAGATTGAGCAGTTACAATAGGTGAACAACAAGTTCACCCACGCAATAGAATTTTGGCTTGACAGTATTGTGGTAGGATTTATAACAGAGTATAGCGCAGTGGAGCAAGATTTTCTATGTGGTCCTTGAGGAAGGTACATTCGATCGCTGTATACTTCTATTAAGATACTGCTATATATAAAAGGTGTAATGATAATGGAGTTAGACAACTAAACTTCCCTACGTGCATGGGGGAAGGGGGGAAGCACTGACAGAAAGAGGAGAAATGGAAGGAAGAAAGGATAAGGGCAAGAAGGAGGAACACTTGGACCCAATCATGATGGAGGACGACCAGATCAAGAAGATCATGGCGACAGCTGGAAAGGCGTGTAGCGGAGTACCCTAGAAATACAAGGTGAATACCAAGAAGAGAGCCATAGCCGCGAGGGAAGGCTTGGCGAGTGATGAGGAAGAGGTAGATGATCTCCGGGCTATGGAGCAGATTGAGGAAATCCCATGTGCAACATATGAGAGGAAGATGAGAGGTCCAAGAATGGGAGGAGAAGACAACCATCCTATCCATATTAATGTCAATGTGGAACCCATAAACCCATGTGCGACTAATACACCAAAGATAACACCACCGTTGAGACAATCGAAGTTCAGAAGCAGTTAAACAACAGGAAGTACATCTACACAAGGAACAACAACTGGAGGAGCCAGTTCAGGTAGCACTAGTTAGGTATCTACACCACGTAGAGGTAGTAGTTCAAAATTTAGGATGGCAGGACATGATCCCACCATCAGATTACCAGAATTTCGAGGAGAAGCAACATAAGACCCTGAGAAGCATTTGTTCATTTGTGCAAATATCTAGGAAACAAAGCAGATCACTGATGAAGATACCAAACTCACACAGCTAGAAATTATGCTAAGAGACCATGCACTAGAATGGTACATGAGTCTAGATACAAACAATGCCCTTAGGACGACAAGGACACTGACAGACATTAAGAAGTTAATGATAAATGAGTTCCAGAAGCCAATCTCAGAGGATCAGTACATGAACGAGATGATCGAAATAAGACAGAAACCAAGAGAGTCTGTATGGGAGAGTGATAAGAGATTCAAGCAACTAAAGGGAAAGTTAAAATATCTCATGATCGATATGCAGCGTCGACACCTGTTTGTCAACTCACTACTCCCACATTTAAAATATCCGTTGCGACAACAAAAGTTCCAGACGTAGGAAGAGGCTTTGCAGGCAGCTCTGCAACTAGAAGAAAACAAGTACTAGTAGACAAACCCAACTATTGAAGAACTGAAAGAGGATTTGAAGAATCTAATGTTTCAGCTGAACCGGAATAAGAACAAGGACAAGCGAGAATCCATTTGGTGTACCACATGTAGGACGAAAGGACACCACAAGAACGAATGTCCAACGTTCGCACTGTATATGGAAACAAGAATGCCAAATCCTTTACCACCAAGAGGACTATGGTGCAAAACCTGCAAGAAACCGAGTCACGACCCTTATCACTGCACGATGATGTAGAAATACCAGACAGTCCCAAAGAGTTCATATTGCACCTTTTTCAAGTCAACGGGCCACGACGACAAAGATTGTAGAACTATGGAGTTGATGAGAGAAAGGACACCAGACACATATAGAGTACAGGCAGAAATTATAACTGGGAAAGAAACGCCACAGTTTAATCGAGTTCCAACTCCATACAACACTGCGCACCGACAATATAATACTGTGTAGCAACCGTACAATAACGCGCAACTGCAGTACAATATGACAGAACCCGAGTACAATACCACATAGTATAATTAGACACCTCAGTATAACGCACCGAGGGGAGATCAAGTAGGTTATAGAGGAGGAGGACGAGCCAGAGGAGGTTTCAGAGGAGGTAGAGGACTAGTGGTATGTCACAATTGTCAACAACCAGGACACTATGCAGGGGAATGTTCTCTTCCACGAGCGACTTGTATGTATTGTCGCGCATCGGATCATGACACAGAAGAATTCTCGACACTACTAGTAAAGATCCAGGAAAAAAGGAACTCGAACAACCATAACATTCAGTGGATCTCAGCCAAAGCAAGGGATGAAGGATGGAACAACAATATCGTTACTCGTGGAGGAGATAAAACATAAAATGACGCAGTTCGACAGGAACCAGAACAAAATTAGTGGGTGTAGAAGAACATCGAACCAAAGAGGTAGTTCGACGCACAAAAGGAGAAGGAGATATTCAAGCAAGCCAAACAAGAATTTCAGAAGAGGGACATGGCATCGAATTCAACTACGCAGTAAAACAAAGAAGCACCAGAATATGAGATGCCGCCATTGTTGCATCATACCAACGAAATGCAGTCCATGGGACAAGTAAGTACAATCAAAGGCTTTTTGCAATCATGTGTAAAGGTATTAAATGATCCATCATCTGTGAAAATATTGCAAATCATGCTAGAAAAATGTAGCATTGAGACATAATGAAATATAGAACCAAAGACAGTCAATCACCTACATACAATAAGAAGAAAAATTAGGGAGTTCAGACTAAATTCCAACATCAGAGATTTCAACATGGGAGACATTATACTAGATCTAGGATCTGAAGTGAATGTATTACCAAAGAAGACATGGCAGTGCATGGGAGAGCCAACATTAGGATATTCACCTGTTCAATTAAAATTGGAAAACCAACACAGAGTCTTACCAATTGGTAGACTGAAAGGAGTGATAGTAGATCTCGATGGAGTGCACACTAAAGTAGACTTTGAAGTCATTGAAATAGTAGACGACACAACACCTTACCCAACGTTGCTTCGTTTGGATTGGGCGTTTGACAACGAGGCCATAATAAACTTGAAAACCAAGAAAATGACATTTGAGTTAGGATAATACAGGTTCATTGCGCCATTAGACCCATCTGAAGGGGAGAGGTTTATAGAACCTACTTGCCTAGACCTAGAGGAAATTGACCAGTTGTATAGAACAATTGCGCGCGATGAGGATTACGTAAACCCAACTGTATATGGGGTACTTAGTAAGCAAAGCATTACTTCATGTGCAATAGACTCGGACACCAGGTTAGAGAACTGGCAGCAAAGGATACACAAAGTATCCATGAGAATATGTGCAAGAATATACCGCACAGTAAGATGGGTAGGCACATGAATCAGAGAACCACCCAGTTTCCACGGAATAAATGATTTGGAAACATTCTTGACACAGTATGAAGATTCGGTGTTAGAGAACCATAGATTGTTAGCACTTGATCTAGAACTCAAGGCCACACCTAAAAGATGGTGGGGTGCGCACAAGGAGACCATCATAGACTGGTACCAATGTAAGAGGCTACTGCGCATAAGGTTCGACACAAAATAGAAAAAAAACAAACAATGGAAGTACGATGGAAACGGGGCACCAACGAAACACTTGGAGGTGTGTAGAATGCTATGGAAAATGACACCCCCATAGGAATGGCCTCATCACTTCATACACACTCTAGAAGGAATACCAACAAACTGGTATACAGACCAGGAGTTGAGCAAAGGAACTGCAACATGGACGACATTGCAACAGAATTTTACCATCACATTTTCATTGAATATGAAAACCCAAACATAGATGCAACCCTTAAACATATAAGAGGAGTCATATTCATCAAAGAACTAGAAGTAGAACTGATCACAAAAGAGCAACAGAAGAATAAACATACAATTAAGGAACTGCTGTCTTGTTACCACGTACAAGAAGAAGCACCAGATGAAGATGATCCATGCGATATTCAGATTGAGAAGTAGAAGGTGAAAGAGATGTGGAAGGACCACCCATAGAATCGGAAGTCATTTCCGCATCGATCAAAGTAAAGAAAGTCAACATTGGGACAACTGAGCATCCCAAAATGGCCAACATTGGATATTATTGGGATGAGCAGACTGTAGAAAGCATAACAAAGTTGTTGTGCAAATACAATGACCTGTTTCCCACAACATTTACAGAGATGAAGGGTATATCAATAGAATTAGGAGAGATGATGATACCACTCAGACCTGAAGCAAGATCGATCAGACATCGACCATATAGATTGAACCCTATATACAAACATAAAGTCAAAGTGGAGATCGAAAAAATGCTCGAAGATGGCATCATAGAACCGGTTGAAGAGTCAGAATGGATAATCCTGATGGTTGTATAAGACAAGAAACAAGGAGGGATAAAGATATGCGTCGACTTGAGAAAGTTGAACGATGCATGCTTACACGACCCGTTCCCTACACCGTTCACAGATGAAGTGTTAGAGAACATGGGAGGACATGAAGCTTACTCATTTATTAATATCTGTGTTGTGTGATGAATGAATGCATCTCTTTCCTATATTCAACAGTTATTATTATGTTGAATGAATGAGTTATTATATTTCATGTTTAACTGTTGTTGCGATATTAAGGGAATGAGCTATGGGACATACTGCATAGTCGTGAATAACAATAGGTTGCATTTATAAATGGTTCAATGGTTAGTGCTCATATCTCACACTCAATCCTAGGCTGTAAAATCCTAAGTCTTACAGCCACCCATTAAAGCTATCTCGGGTGACACTGTGCAACACATTCTATGCACTATGTTTCCTTCTAGTTTACCCGGAGGGTCGATAGTTTTAGAGGCTTTGTTGGAAACCCGAAAGACATGAACCCTGGGTCAATACAAACTCAGACAATATAAAGGAATAGCAATAACCAACACACCTTGACTTCTTCTACTACAAGGCACCATGCACCCAACACCTGATTTTCAATTCATATTAGTGCTAACTATATGTTATAACTCTATGAAGAGATACCTCATCCGAAGCTTGCGGTCGACCCATTTTTCCAACAACCAAACTCAACTCAACTATTATTCTTGGCGATGCATGACACAAATATGTCAGGATGGAAACGTTCCCAACCAAATGCTTGTTATGGAGCTCCTCTAGGTCTCCTCAAGTCATTCACCGAAGTGCTTCAACTTGTTGCAACCCAGAGCTTCTCCCCTTGGCAATCACTTACGAAATCACCTTCTTCACTTGCTTCTTTGATCACTTATGTTGTTATATCCGTGACAAGTCATGCAAAAAATATTGTGTTCATTTACCTTTTCCAAGTTCCCGGTTCACCCAAAGAACTCTATGCATGGTCTCTTCAAGGTGTGCACAACATGTTTGACACTTACTTACATCACAAATCAAACCAACCGAGATTGTACCCAAATTGTCTCTGCGATCAAGTTTCCAACAAGTTCTGCGATCACCCACCCTGTCTAAGTGCTTCATTTCACCAAAACATCTGCTCTTAGATTGCACAAGGTGTGCATCTAGATCAACGTTCCATTGCACTGTTAACCGAACCTCTGTTGTAATTTTGATGCGAAGTATGCAATGAATTGATTCTCTCCACCGAACAATTCACCAAGTCTACGAATGTTCCCACCAAACTGTCTTCGTAATAAATTGCATTCATGCTATGCTCTATCACCACTGTCACAACCACAATAGTAGAGTGTGCTTAAATCTCTAATAACATCTATCGTCAATATAGTGGTGAAGAGCTCACGAAACCTTCATCAAAATATGCAATGAACAAGCTTTGATACGATATGTCATGTCCCCATAGTGTGCCTAGCAAAATCATGTGATCGTGCACCTCTTGAGGGCATGTGACACCATGAAATTTATCACTTGGCTGCATGGAAACTCCAAGGATACTTCATCTAGACTACGCCTCTTCACCTAAAGCATACCCATACTCCATTCTAGGCTACCGACAAGTCACATTCCTACTCTAGTGCAACTCTTGTATACTTAGACAATTGTTAACAACTTAACACGTAGTCATATATAAGCATACATCTATGAAACTAAGAGAACACTTGTGAAACAAACAAGAGATAGACATATATAGTGTGAATGGCACAAACCATGCCTAACACTTGACTAAGCCTTATTATTGCAAAATTGTTACAATATGAGCACTACTGGCTTAGTTTACAACTTGGGAAAAGTCACATGACTCACCTCACCTCACCAAGACACTCATACACATATTCATCACACCAAGACTCGTCCATCGTAACATCTTTCAAAACTTCTGTGGATCACCCCAAACGTGCATAAACCACAAAATTACCATCTCTTCTAAGTTGTAAGACTTCACACAGACCCATGGTTCTGTGTCCTAGCATGCCTCCTCAGACGTACAACAATACCGCCTCCAAATTCATCCCAAAATAAGGTCACTCCAACTCTATCCACAAAATCACCTCAAGGAGCACAAGTCCTCCCATGTGGAGAAACTTGGCTCCTTGAGGGAGCTCGCCTCTCTTCATTTAAGTCTTCCTCAGAATCATAGAGTTGATATTACTCTCCTTGTTATTCAATTCTACCTTCCTTAGGCGTGCCCTCTTATTCTCTTATAGGGAACCCAATGGTCACTGTCACGAGTTGTCGCATTCTTTTTGGTTGTCGCACCCCTTCACAAATCCATGTGCCCAAATGAATCATCACACCCGTTCATGGACCCAATCTCCCAAAAAAATCATCGTGCCCCTTCGCAGACCCAGTCATTCAAACGAACCCATGTGCTCGTCAACCATCGTGCCCCTTTGGACCGACATTCCCCAACCTTGATGCGCTCCTCATGTCAGCGCACCCCAATCTCTTGGTTGCTTCATACTTGGGCAAGCCCCTTGGCGTGTTCACATGCCCAAGGTTCCCACTTTCCCAACTAATGCAACACTTGGGTGCTAGAAGAACCTTAAGTTCTGTGTCCTTGAGGACTTGGGTGAAGGTCTCCACGCCCTTCTAGCTGAAGACCTTACAGGTTGAGGTAAACTCTGAATTTTTTTACCTCAATCTATACTTTTTTTAACTTGGGTGATTTTGGGATTGTGCCATACCTATTTTACTTGCACTTTATTGGAAATTTGAGATTTGAAAAACCTAAATTACCAATAAAAATACATAGCAAAATCCAAAAGCAAGAGTTTGGCATTTATTATTTTCATGTGCCACACCAGTTACTTCTAGCAAAGCAGTTTGGATCATTGAATATTTTAGTTGCTGAAAAACGATTATAAGTAGAAATACATATATGGAACAAGGATGGAATATTATTTCCATGGGTTTCCTAAAGTTAAGAAATATGCTAGAAGGAGTTAGGGTGCATGGGTTTACCTCAAAGGGTTGCAATAATAATAATAATCTAATTTTAAGGTCACGACCAAGCCATACACCAAATTGGTGTAT
>ML789185.1:0-11078 GCA_009831015.1 Picea engelmannii
GCGCCCAGTGAGAAGTTAGGGCGCGGGTTGCTTGTTTTTAAGTGGTTTTTGAGGAATTACTCAGCAAGGCTTTGGCTAGGAAGAGGCATGAGTTGGCCTGATGCCAGGTAAACCTGTATGGTGCATTTTAGGGTTATAACAACCGCCTCTTCATACAATCTAACAGTGTAGTGCTCTAGTCAAATATTTGTGCATTTAAGCACTAGACTGCACAGTTCATCTGTGCACGGGACGCCTGATGTAGAGTTGCAGAACTAGTCATCCGCCCAATAAAAAACACAATCGCCTGCAGTGATAAGTCCATGATCTTGCTTATGGGAACCTATGAGCTTGATCAGTCTATACCAGCCTCACAGTAAAGTCCTATCGATTCCGATATGTTACGAGGCCCCAAAGGAAATGTCCGAAAGTTGAATGGTTCCCCTCTCTTGGAGAGGCCAGTCAAAAAATATATTTCCTCTGTCGTGGGCACCAGTGACTACCCCTATAACATAAAGGTCTCTGCGTCGGGATGCCAATAATCAATCAAGGAATTCAATAGTCTAGGTTGTGCCCGCATAAAAGGACATAGGAAGAACTTGAGCAACCCACATTGCATTAAGGCAGCCACAGCATTGGGGTCTTCCCCGACCAACTCACTAACCTCCTCATGCTCTCTTTCCCTCTTGTGAAAATACATCCTGCAAAACACCAAGTTCAGGAGGGTTAACCCTTGTTTTTTTAATTTTTTTTTCATTATTAAGGGGGTCCACGTGGGTTGTAATGATGACAGTCGCGTGTACATGTGCACAGTTTTTCCTCTGACTGAATGTACACGCAACCTATCACAATACAACCTGTGTGGACCTAGGGCCGACCTTTTGAAGGTCGACGCCCCTCCAAAACTTGAAACCAAAAACATAAATAGAGATTTAAATTGCAAGAAGAGAGAGTTTATACTTACTTGGTCTAGATGGATGGTCGTTTCATCCACTGTAGCTCCCGGAATCACCACTTTTATCAAAGGGGGTTTTTTGCTCCAGAGTCAATTTCCAAATCAGCAATGGTGATAATGAGCTGTCAGCTTCTATTTATAGACTTTTTGGCTGAGTGACCTTATCATTTTATTTAAATTGAAAACCATTTAGAGTGATTCAAGAGTTGCATTGGAAGGTTATGATCGGGTATCAAGACTTATTGTTTGGAGTTTTGGGTCACTTTTGACGGTCCATGGGAAAAACCTCAGATGATCAAATTGATCATATAGGTTAGGTTTCCACCCTGACTTTTGTATCTCGTTGTCTTTATCCCTTTGCCATAGGATCAATCCCATCAGGTTGCGACATGGAACCATCATTGCTGCTTTAGAAGTGTCGCAATTGGGTGGTAGAGATTACTAGAACATGGATGCCCTAGGTAGATCCTGGTTGTGTTGTGGTGTTCATGCTGTCACTAATGAATGTAGGCTTGGGAGTCCTTTTTTTTTTTCTTGATTATGAGTTTGAGCCTCATTTGCATGATTCCTTTTCACTCTTGACCTCACCCTCGGGACTCCCAAAAAACATAACGGGTCTTCTTTTAAGCCCTTTTTAGACCCTCTAAATAGGAAAATGTTGTCGAGTGATCTTCTGTTCTTTCACACTCGTTAAACTGAAATTTGAAGTCACATCTATCCGGCGGTAGTTTACCCATTTTTCGGTCTGGACGGTCAACTGTACGAACAAAGGTATACTCTAAGGAACTTCAATTCTCTAGAAGAGTACTCTCAGGTATCATTTTAACCTTTTTTCGGGCCTGAGGGACTAAATGTACGAAAAATGAACCCCCACGGAGTCCATAGTTAATCTCTTTTCAGACTCCCTAAAATTGAAAAGATCGCTGAGTGACCTTATTCTTTCACACTCGTTAAAATGGTCCAGAAGAACATTCTTGACGGAGTCCATAGTTAATCTTTTTTCAGACTCCTTAAAAATGAAAAAATGGTTGAGTGATCTTGTCTTTATCACACTCGTTAAAATGGTTTTGAATAGACGTCTTTTCGATGCTAGTTTACCCCTTTTTCAAACCGACTAGACTACCTTTGAAAAAGTTACCCCAGTGGAGTCTCCTTTTACGTTTTTTCAGGCTCTCTAAATATGAAAAATCGCCGAGCTTACCTTCTCTAGGCTCGTTAAATTCACATCGAAGGACGTTACCATTGTGTGTTGTATTAATCACATTTTCATACCCGAGTGTTTGGCCTAATGTCGGCTCCATGTTGCTCTCAATTGAACCATCTAAAGCATGCCTTATATGCAAGCCCTGTAGCACTTTGCCTCTGCATCTTGACACCTTTAGCCCCTAGAGGATTTTTCCCGAGAGTCCTTACTTTGAACATCAGTCTTGTCCCTATGCCTTGAACTTGTGTGTTTGCAATGCTCGTTCCTCCTTTGTAACGTAACATTATTTTATTATTTTTCCAAAATTATTGAAAAAGACAAAAAAAATCAAATATACCCCAAAAAGCGGAAGAGAAAAGTATTTTCTTTATTGGCAACATAATGAGTCGCCCTTGGATAAATCACATCTGTTCTCTTTCTCATCAAACTCTGGGATTTAATCCAACCTTAGGAAGTTGTTCTCGCTACATAGAGTTGTGTCCTCCTCTATTTGGTTATTCTTCCAAACATATGGAGAGTTTGTGTTGCCTCCCATCTCATAAACTTATGTTAATGCCATGTTGCTTGAGTCTCATCATTTGTCATGCTACTGTCCAAGGGAAGTTTTTACCAAGCCTGAGTTGACCTCTCTGTAGTTTGTCTCTTGCCCTCATGCCCGACCATCCTGAACGTCCAATCAAGTCTTTGATCGAAATAAATGAAGCCTTCAGTCTGATCATCAAGATTCTCTAGTCCATGACTGATGAGCCATCGAAGACCTCCGGGTAGTGAATTTGTACACTCATATTACACTCCTACCCGAGTTTTGAAGATTTTGAAGTTGTTACTCGAGCTCTGAAGACCTCATCTCCAACCATCAGGCCTTATCAGCTTCTAAGAAGATGGATACTCTACACGTATATCTTTTTGATTTTGAGATGTAGCTCCACTGTGTATTTTTCGCGGCTACACTTTATATAGTGATATGACATGGATCTACAGTGTATTTGATTGATATCCATGATTTTGTTTTATACCGAGCATGGGTATGCTTGCCTCGATGAGACAATTATTATTTTGCAGATGAAACCTCCCGATTTCTGGTCCCTGGGCTCACTTGTCCGACACATGAAGATCGGTGAATATTGTTAATGTATTTTGGCCATCAGATGCTCTTTTGACCTCACACATTAGGGGGCATATTTTATAACCCTAATTTGCACCAGACATGCTTACCTGGCATCAGGTGATCTCAGATTCCTTCTTTGCGAAAACACTGTTGAGCAACTCTTCTTAAAATCCTCTTTTATAAAGGCCCATGCGCCCTACTCCATTATTTCACACGTGTACATGCTAGCTGACCCAAGACAACCCACATGTACCTACAAAAGCCCCAAAAAAGGAAATTTGCTAATGGAACACATAGCTTTGGTTAAGTTAACTAAACCTTTTGACCATGCATGGCCGGAAGTTCGACCAAATACCTAGCTTATTCTAGCCTATAAAAGAAGTGTTAGGGGTCCCATTTGGAAGAGGATAATCATAGTAAAGAAACTATACCCAATTGCGCATTCCCTTTGTCCCAACCTTTAGCCATCCTTGTGCAAAGAGAAATATAGAGCAAAGAAGTTGGAGGACAGTTGAAGAGGATCCCAAGACCAAGTTTGTGGAGCAGTGGCCAGCTTCATCATTGTAAGTTGATTTGTTGAAGTTAATAATAAAGAAGCACTTTTCCCGTCCCACCATATGAGATTTTCATGGTTTATTGCATACATGTTGATTGTCTTGTGTGAATGCAAGTCAGCCTTGGGAGGGGAGTTGGAGTCAAAGAGCAATCAAGCATGAAGAAGGATCAATATCAAATGCCTGAAATAATGTATGCTCACTTGATCTTCTTAACTACGTATTTGCTTAAGAATAATGGGGATTAGGTCCAGGACGACGGTAGAAAGTAGGAATCTTTAGGTCTTTTCTGCATGCATGATAAAACCTTAAGTGCTAGTCCGTAGGGGGATTTCCCACTCACAACACCATGAATCCCCCACTGGGGGGGGGGTCTACAAAAATTATCGCTACCCCCCCTCGACCCCCCTGGTGACAGTTGTGGGGGGAAATCCCCCCCACACCCCCCCTTTAGGGAATGGGGTCCAAGCACGGCTAAAACAAACATCTGAAACAGGAAGATAATCAGGATCCACAACCAACACATCCTTCCATTTAGGACAATTGTTAGGGTCCTACCCTAAACTCCCAACTTAAATGGTACTTAGGATTAGGGTTAGGGTCCCACCCTAACTCTCCTAGTTAATGGAATAGATTGTTACTTAATGTATTGAGTGGAATCTCTATTAAATAAGTCCCTATGAGGTAGTGGAGTGTGAAATCAATAATTGTAATTGGCCTCATTAAAGAAGGTTCACTAGTTAGTGGTTGAGGCCTCATTAATGGAGGTCCATTAGGTGGCTAGTGTTTTGGTCAATAAGAAACTATATATTGTATTAAAAGGTATGAAGTCAATTGTCAAATGAATATTATTGTATTAGTAGATTTTCCCATGTTGGAGGTTGCCCCCTCGAGGACACTAGTGAAAATTGCATCTAGGTCTAAATATCAATAAAGGTTATCTTACTATTTTTATTTCTCAATTTTGGTTCTACTTATTTACTTTTCCATGGCTATATTTCCATTTATATTTTATCTAGGTCATATATGGAATGAAATGAAACATGTACATCAATATAACAAACAATGTGACAATATAATGAAAACCAACTTCTATTAATGAATGAAAATAGTAGAATATTGTAGAGCACAAATTGACTAGAATGGTGGTAGCTTATCTCTGGAGAGAGAGAGAGAGAGAGAGAGAGAGAGAGAGAGAGAGAGATAGAGAGAGAGAGAGATGCTCATTCAAAACAAGCTCATTACAAAGAGCCCAAAAAGGGCCTTTTATCATGAATCCTAAAATACAAAGAGGTAAAATACCTAAACATCAAAACCCTAACCCTGGAAGATGAAACACCAAAAGTATTGCAGGCCTTGAGGTGGTCAGTTGGTATGTTAACTTCCCGAGGGTTAAACTTTTACATACAATCTACATTTGGGGTGCATGATAGCTCGATGGAAAGAACCATCCAAGGATTACAACTTTTAACTAGGGCCAAGGCATGTAATAGCAACCCCTAGCCCCTATAATGTTCAAAAAAGACCATTTAGAGCCTCAAAACAACCTCGAAACTTTGGGACCTGAAAAACCATAGAACAATTTCCAAGAAGATAAAGAACTTGAGTCAGTGGAAGAGGTGGGTGGCCACCAATATTCACCTGGATCAGTCCTCCCCCCTTCGGAATAAATGGTCTCCATTTCTTCAAGTTCCCTCATCAAATGGGGAAAATTATGTTAAATTTGGTTCAACGTGAGCCACTATCCTTGGTGAAGAAGTTACCCTACTTTGACCACATGATAGAGTTGTATGTTCTATTGGTGGGTACCTTTCATCTAAGTATCCATGATTTGATCAATTGTAGCCTTCTCAAGGAAGTTAGGGTTGATTTTTGTGGGATCCAAGTTCTTATCTACTTCAGAGGTGTCTAGTAGAGGTGGAAAATATGGGCAAATGAGCTCTACATTAAAGAATGGATGTAGGCCAAGGAATGGAGGAATACTTAATTCAAAAATAATTCCTACCTACACCCTTGGTGATGGTGTAAGCCTTAAGGCCCATGTCTAAGTGGGTGAATCTTATGATGGGGTCTTGCAAGGTGCTCTTTCTGCAAATGTAACTAGACCTTATTACCAACCTAAAACTTTTGTGGAACTCGATGTTGGTTATGTGTTGACAAAGTATCCTCAGACATGTAATTTTTATTGATAAGGAAAAAGTTATTACAATATGAAGTGAGAACTCATAATCTACTTGTTCAACTTTCTTGAAGAAGGAGCTAGCTTATATAGCTCAACTCTAAACTAAAAACTAGGAGAACAACCAATCACATAATCACATGAGTATGATAGGTGTCCTTTACATAGAATCTAGGTGTGCTTATCACAACAAACTAAAATAAACTAATTTTCTAAAAACATTTATCTACAAAATACTTAGACAATAGAACTTTAGGATTATGATGCTAACAATCCCCCCTTTAATCCGAAAGTTCATTTTTACAAATACTAAGTTCATTTATGAACTCAGTGAACTTTATTCTACCAAGAGGTTTGGTAAAAATATTTGAAGTTTGATCTTCAGATGGACAAAACTGAGGCTTGATGATGTCTTTGATGATGAGCAATCTGATGAAGTGGTACTTGGTGTCAAAATGTTTAGTCTTTGAATGAAATACTGGATTCTTGGCCATCTTTATTGCTGACTGACTGTCGATCAATAAGGTAGTAGGTGATTTCTGATTTTCACCAAGATCCTGTAAAATTCTGCATAGCCATACAATCTCACATGCTGCTTCCCAAGCTGATATGTACTCTGCCTCTACTGAAGAATTGGCAATTGTTGTCTTATTTTTACAATTACGAACCCATATTCATTAAATAACCTGAAGTGGATTTTCTATCATCAATGTCACCCGCAAAATCAACATCTGAATATCCAACAAGCGTAAAATTTTTGTTCCTTTTTGTACAGAAGACCAAAATCTTTTGTACCTTGAATGTATCTTAGTACCCTTTTTGTTGAATTCCAGTGGCTTTCCCTTGGTTCCTACATAAACCTTGAAAGTATACTGACTGGATATGACAAATATGGTCGAGTATTTGTCAAATAAATGAGACTTCCAACCAATTGACTGTACTTTGTACTGTTTACCAATTCCCCCCCTTCAAATTTTGAAAGTTCAATTTATGCTCCATGGGGGTAAGAGAATGTTTACAATCTTTCATGCCAAATTTCTTTAATAAATCAGTGGCATACTTAGTTTGTCTAAGGAATATTTGGTTAGGATGTTGAGATACTTCAACTCCAATATAATAATGAAGTGCCCCTAAATCAGTCATTTTGAACCTTGCTTTAAATTCTTCCTTAACATGTTTGATGTGAGCTTCATTATTTCCTGTTATGATTAAGTCATCAACATATAGTACAAGTATCACCATGTGATTATCTTGCATTCAAAAATACAATGTATCATCTAATTCACTTCATTTAAAACCTACTTTTCGTAGGTACTCATCCATTTTTGAATACCAAGCTCAAGGAGCTTGTTTCAAGCCATATAAATCCTTCACAAGTTTGCAAACTTTATGTTCTTTTCCTTTAGCTTCAAACCCTTGTGGTTGAGTCATGAAAATATCTTCCTTTAGATCACCATTCAGGAAGGCACTTTTGACATCCATTTGATGTAATTTCCAACCATTATGTGCAACCAAATTGATAACCATTTTGATAGTATTCCATTTAGTGTGGGTTAAAAAGTTTCTTCATAATCAATTCCTTGACGTTGAGCAAAACCTTTAGCAACAAGTCTTGATTTGTACTTGTCAATTTTACGATTAGGCATGTACTTTACTCGATAAATCCATTTACAAACGATGGGATTAACATCATGTGGATAATAAACTAAGTTCCAAGTCCCATTTGTAGGTACTGAATCATATTCATTAATCATTACTTCCTGCCATTCTTTATGTCCAGTTGCTTCAACAAAAGAACTAGGTTTAGTGGAGGCATGAGAAAAAAATGCTTCTGCTCTTGAAGATCCCCTAGTTACTGTTTTGTTCATTTCATCTAAATGAACATATTTGAGAATTTGTTCGGCCTAGTTTGGCTTCTTGTGTTGAGGGGATTGAGGATTTGAATCACCATTATTATTGAAAAGAGGATTTTCAAAAAATGAGGATCTTCTTTCATCTGAAATATCTGAGGTTGGAGAAGATTCTTTTGAATATTTTTTATCAAAAGAGTCTTTTGAAGTTTCATTAGCAGATGAATCAGAAGAACTTTTAGATAAAGAGATGTCTTCTGGAGAAACAAAGTTTTTTTCAAACCAAAATGTTTTCTTTGACTTGTTTAAATTACCTTTACCCTTAGTGTTTTTCTTCTCTAAATGACTAAGGATGTGATTAATATCATCTAAACTATTACTTTCAGTTTCATAAAAAAATACATCTGCACTGACAATGAATTTTCCATCTGAAATCAATCTATATCCTTTCTTTTCATCAGAGTATCCAATGAAGGTACACTTCATACTTTGGTTTTCTAATTTAGTCCTCTTTTCCTTAGGAACTAAAGCATAACATGTTGAGACAAAAACCCTAACATAATCTACCTTGGGTTTAAAACATACCAAGCTTCATAAGGTGTTTTTCCATCTAAAGCCACTGTAGGTGATCGGTTTCTGAGATAAACTGCAATATGAATTGCTTCAGCCAAATATTTTTTGCTCAACCCTTTAAACTGCATCATAGATCTCGACATTCCCATGAGAGTTCTATTCATCCTTTTAGTAACTCCATTCTTCTATGGAGTATATGAATTTTTTAGTTTCCTCTTAATTCCATTGTTTCGACAATAATCATTGAATTTAGTTGAAGTGAATTTTCCTCCATTATCAGTTCTCAAAGAAGCAACCTTGTCTCTAGTTTCATTTTCAACCATGTGTTGAAAATTTACAAACTTTTCAAAAGCTTCAGACTTTTCCTTTAAGAAGTACACCCATTTCATTCTAGTATAGTCATCAATGAACAATATAAAGTATCAACATCCACTGAAAGAAGATTCCATTGTACCACATATATCACTGTGAATCAACTCCAAATACTTTGTTGCTTTCCATGAGCTGGTTGGAAAAGATTCTCACTTTTGCTTGCCAAAAATACAAGCTTCACACTTGGAATTTTCTTTATTGAAAGTGGGAAAACCCTGTACCAAATCTTGGGACTTAAGTTTCAAGAGACTATCAAAGTTTATGTGACCAAATAAAAAATGCCATAATCTGAATGAAGGCATTTTGGAATTCACTGTTTCTGCAACCTCTTCATTTATTTGGATGACTTTCCCATTCATTCTTAGTAACTTCCCATCTTCATATCCTGTCATTATTGTTTTCAAGTTATCTATTGGTACAGGGGAAGACCAGGGGTTCAACTGATCAGGGGATCAAATTTTGCTCAAAAATTCAAAGTGCTCGGAATCACTTCAAATTGAATGAGAGTGTAGGCCCCGTCGTTGTGAACCCAACGCAACTTGTTTTGTCTCAAATGAATTTCAAGAGCGTATTGTGATCTGTTCAAATCGTCAAACAGGCAAAAAAGGGGATGTTGACTGTGTAGTCCGTACAGTCTGTATGGATGTTGACGTGGCATGGCCGTACGTTGACGTGGCAGAGATCGTACATACAGGTGGAAGGTGATGACGTGGCCTTCATTTATTGGCAGATAGTTGGCATATGAGCGTTTGACGTGTCATTTTGGTGGCTAATGGTATGATGACACATGGCCCAATCCGTGGCTGCCACGTGTCACTTGTTGTTTGGTTTAAAAGTTTGTCATTGGAAGGAGTCGACCCCACGACCTCCGGGCAGGGGAAATGACTTGGCAAGGAGCTACCAACTAGCGCACCACTATGCATTGCTTATTATATGAATGGTCCGAATTGTATTTCAATTTGAATGTGGGAGTGGTTTGGGCTGCGACCGGGTCGGGGCTTAGCCCCAGCCCTTGGTCACGCGCCATTTCATATAACCACAACTATATTACATAGTGCGCGTGCGGTTGAAATATGGTTCAAACGGTTGTAAACTTACCCGCCACTTATTACTATATTATTCGCCTATGGACGGAGCCCCATTTTTGTAAATGCACATGGTCATATCATGAACCCATATGCTCGAGAGCTAGGTGGTTAGGGGCTGGCGCACCCATAACCGTCCTACAGTTCACACTGTTAGCGCGGTTGCGTTCCGTGCCGGGTTTTCACACTTTAAATTGTGTGTGTGTCAGGTTGAATGAACAAGGGTGTGATTTATAGATGCAGAGATAGCAAGCTTGAAGAGGGGACTTCCGAGAAGCCTAACTTCTTCGTTTTTTGGCCAAACGAGGTGCTGAAAAATCCCATCTAGGGGTTTTTGGACTCTCTGAAGCCATTGGAGCAGTCTGTTGGTCAATTTGAGCATTGTAAGGCACATTTTTGATCACTTTGAGTAATTAATAATAATGATCCATTGGAAGCTGGACCAGGAGATGTAGCCCAAGAGAGGGGTGAACTCCTTTATTAGTTGTTGTGTTTATGTGCTTATGTTCATTGATTATGCTGTTGTTTATTTGTGTCTTAAATGAGTAAATCCTTTTAATATGTGTTGCAAAGTTGATCCTTTTTCTTTTAACACATAATCTTTACTTGCAAATATTTTCAAGATTTCAAGTCTTCTTCATTTTTAGATCAAGTTGGTATCAGAGCAATGGTTTTTGAAGACTTGATTGTTTGCAAGTGTTTTGTTTTCTGATGCTCACAAGGTTGAAACTCACAAGAGGATAAGGTCAACTTGTGGAGCCAAGTTCTCTTCCTTCAAGGAGGAAGCATATACAATCACCACAAGTTTCAAGGAGGCATTCACCAAATATGGCTCATGAAGAAAGTCATGAACGTGTTCCTGCAGAAGATGAAGATCTCATAAAGGCTGTCATGGAAATGAGAGACATGATGAAGATCTTGATGGAAAGGAATGCATTGTTTCAAGGTGAAGGTTCCAACCCTTCAAAGCATAAGGGAGACAGTGGTGACAAAAATCCAAATGGAAGTGGAGGGAATGGTGCTTCTCCACCACCCTCTCCTCCATCTTCTTCTTCTTCTTCTTCTTCTTCTACCAGTTCAAGACCTCTTCCGAATTCTCCAAAGGGACATGGTAAAACTCCTTTGCAAATTACTTCATTAAAGCTTGATATAAAATTTGAATTGCCAATATACAATGGAGAAGTTAATGCTGAGAAGTTAGATAATTGGATACGTCAGA
>ML789185.1:14628-28561 GCA_009831015.1 Picea engelmannii
GAAAGTATTTCCATGGATTTTGTAGGTGGTTTACCTATGTCGAGACGAAATCATGATTATCTTTATGTTGTGGTTGATCGATTTAGAAAAATGTGTATTTTGATGCCTTGTACTAAGCAGGTTACAACTGAACAAATGGCACAGATATTCTTTCAAAATGTTTGGGTGCATTTTGGATTGCCTAAGTCCATTATTTCTGATCGGGATTCTCGATTTGTTGGAAGTTTTTGGTCGAGTTTATGGGCACTCATGGACACCAAACTTAAAAAGAGCATAGCTTTTCATTCGCAAACAGATGGTCAGACAGAGGTGGTAAATCGTACAGTGGTGCATCTTCTTCATGCTTATTGCAGCAAGCATCCTAAACTTTGGGATGAGCATTTACACTACATTCAACATGCTTACAATCGAGCTAAGCACTCTTCGAATCAAACGTCACCATTTGAAGCATGTTTTGGCTATTTTCCCAAGTCTCCTTTAGATTTTATCTTTGGGAAGGATATTGCTATCGATGGTCAATATGTCATTGATAGGGCAGAAAAGTTCATTGAACAAATTTAGTCGATACATCAAGTGGTGCAAGAGTAATTGGAAAAGAGTCAAGCCAAGTACAAAACGAGACATGACAAGCATCGTGTTGATCATAGTTTCCAAGTTGGAGATGAAGTTTGGCTTTACATCAGTAAGGAGAGACTTAAAGGTGAAGGTAAAAAGCTGAAACCGATTCGATATGGTCCTTTCAAGATTATCGACAAGATTGGTAACAATGCTTTTCGTTTAGATTTGCCTCCTTATATGCAAATGTATGCAGTTGTTAATGTTGAGAATTTGAAATTGTATGAGCCTCCATTGATTAATGATCATGGAGAGCATGTTCAGATTCCTTCTATCGATGAATTTTCCCCAGAGTATCTTACATAACTACATGAAGACACCATCCTTGACAGGAAAATGTGAACTTCAAAATGAGGAAATGTGGAGTATCTTCGAGTTGGTCTTAAAGGAAAAAATCCAAGCAAAGCCAAGTGGATTGAGTTTGGAAGGGTGAGGGAACTATACCCTCATCTTCAAATAGACTGAATATAGTCTTTTGGAGGTCCAAAAGCTTCCCAATGGGGAGGTGTGATCAGGGGATCAAATTTTGCTCAAAAATTCAAAGTGCTCAGAATCACTTCAAATCAAACAAGAGCGTAGATCTCATTGTTGCGAACCCAACGCAACTTGTTTTGTCTCAAACGGATGTCGGGAGCGAGAGATATTGCGATCTGTTCGAATCGTCAAATAGGCAAAAAAGGGGATTCTAACTGTGCAGTCCGTACAGTATGTACGGATGCTGATGTGGCATGACCGTATGCTGACGTCCCAGAGATCATACATCCAGGTGGCAGTGACATGGCCTTCATTTATTGGAAGAGAGTTGGCATATGAGCGTTTGACATGTCATTTTGGTGGCTAATGGTATGATGACACGTGGCTCAATCCGTGGCCGCCACGTGTCACTTGTTGTTTGGTTTAAAAGTTTGTCATCGGCAGGAGTCGACCCCGCGACCTCTAGGTAGGGGAAACGACTTGGCAAGGAGCTACCAACCAGTGCACCACCGTGCGTTGCTTATTATATGAATGGTCCGAATTGTATTTCAATTTGAATGTGGGAGTGGTTTGGGCTGCGACCGGGTCGGGCCTTAGCCCCAGCCCTTGGTCGTGTGTCATTTCATATAACCACAACTATATTACATAGTGCGTGCATAGTTGAAATATGGTTCAAATGGTTGTAAACCTACCCGCCACTTGTTACTATATTATTCGCCTATGGACGGAGCCCCATTTTTGTAAATGTGTGTGGTCATATCATGAACCCATATGCTCGAGAGCTAGGCGGTTAGGGGTTGGCGCGCCCATAACTGTCCTATAGTTCGCACCGTTAGTGCGGTTGCATTCGGTGCTAGGTTTTCACGCTTTAAATTGCGTGTGTGCCAGGTTGAATAAACAAGGGTGAGATTTGTAGATGCGGAGACAACAAGCTTGAAGAGGGGACTTCCAAGAAGCCTAACTTCTTCGTTTTTTGGCCAAACGAGGTGTCGAAAAAGCCCATCTAGTTGTTTTTGGACGCTCTGAAGCCATTGGAGCAATCTATTGGTCAATTTGAGCATTGTAAGGCACGTTTTTGAGCACTTTGAGCAATTAATAATAATGATCCATTGGAAGCTGGACCAGGAGATGTAGCCCAAGAGAGGGGTGAATTCCTTGATCAGTTGTTGTGTTTATGTGCTTATGTTCATTGATTATGTTGTTGCTTATTTGTGTCTTAAATGAGTAAATCCTTTTAATATGTGTTGCAAAGTTGATCCATTGGATTTTAACACATAATCTTTACTTGCAAATATTTTCAAGATTTCAAGTCTTCTTCATTTTTAGATCATCAACGCTACAATAGCGCACCAACAAAACCCTAACTACTGACCCTTTCGACAACATCTGCAAAGCATATGAAGTCTCACCTGAGGTAGAGGTAGGGGTGGTTGCAAGACTCGGGTGTCTGCAACCTTAGCTGGGATACAGATATGTCAGTATATCGCTTACAAAGCACTTATCATCAGTCATTCATCTATATTCAACCCTTATTATACTTTGTAGAAAGCACAAAGCATGCAACATTCACTTAGGTATAAGGTATTTCAACACTTAGCAACGGTAAAAAAGACTAGATCCGGTAGATCAGGACTAAGAATATTCATACATGTCAAATATAACATTCACACACATGTAAGGAGCACAAAGCATAAGTAGTTCTGTCTAAATATATCAAAGCACTTAGAAAAAGAAGGGATAAACACATCAAATCAAAGCACAAAGCATAACACACATATTTACGTGGTTCACCCCCACCCTGGGGCTACGTCCACCAAATATTGTTCTTTATTAATGTCCTCAATCAATTACAACGCAGAGCCACCAAAAACCCTTCTTCTCATAGGAGAGAAGATCTGCGCAGCTTGCTAGATCATTCTTCTTCGTGCTACAACACAAAGTCTTTTGCAACTTCTTACAATGACTTACACTTAGCTCTGCAAGCCTCTTACAGTCATGCACAAAGAACTTACAATATCTATTATCACTTAGATATATTATTTGACACTTCATATATTTCCTATCCTTCTATTTATACATTCAAAAGTGGGCCTAAGCATGGGTAAACCCATGGGCCGACATCCCTTTCCCATTACATAATCCCAAAAAACCAAAAAGGACCCAAAAGTGCACCGAGATACCTTGATCTCCGCTCCATCTTGCACTCCTTCTTCGACTGGCTATCGAAGTCCCAAAATAGGTCAACATGACCAAGATTATCCCAAAACTTGGTCAAGGGAAAATAGGCCCCCAACACTCACCTGTGACTCATCCCGAGTCACTCTGGCTTGATTAGTTCTACCTCAAACGCCTTGAGCTTGGCTCAAGATGCTTCGACCTGCTACATTACTACGACCTCTTTCTTAGTGAACTTCTAGATCACTGCGTCATTTACTGGTCCTTCTAGGCGTTGTTCTATGGTGATGACAACCTATTCAAGCTCTGCTCCTTGGCTCTTAACTTCAGTGAACAGTTGGCATGCCTTCTCTTGCACTGGTTGAAGTCATTGAGAGACTTCCATCACTTTACTTTGGATCGTGTGGCTCTGATTCTAGGCGGTGCGGTTTCTCTTGAAAACTCTTCATTCTTTCGACTGGTGACAAGGCCTTCAGCTATGCCTGTAACGTATCTACGTGATTTTTTGCTTCTTGGAGCTGCGAATCTAGTGCTTGTAACTCTGGGTTCTCTATGAGGTTTTCATATTTCTGAGTGCTCCTGGAAGTCAGTTGCTTGCATTCCAAGTCAAGGGCTTTCAATCTACCAACTTTTTTTCGGACATCTACCTCTCTTAGGTCTCTTATATCTTGAGGGGTCTCGAGCACAGTACGAAGTTCCATATCTGTGATGTGCTGCTAAAGCTGCTGGATCACTCCTTCCAGTTGTGCCACCTGCTGTGGAACCCGTTCTTATGTCTGGACTTCAACGATCGTCATAGATCAAAGTGATATATTGACCAATTCCTTTATCTCGAGGTCGACTATGAATTTGGTCACTTGGGTGGGCCAGTTCTTGGGAACTAATTTCCCAGCAATTAGTTGACAGGCTAGGTGCACTGTGTCGTTATGGATAGAGGCTACCTTGTAGCCTCACATTCCTTCCTCAACATCGCGATACATTTCTGTGCTAATTCTCTGTCCATGGTTTTTCAAGGATAAAAATCCTACGGGTCAGGGCCTTGCATGCTAAGCCCAGTGATCTGATGGATCAACATCGGATCCACAGTGATGTGACGGTTCAACCACAAGTATCCTCCATGGTAACTTGAAAACAATAACTTGACGCATGCGTTCACTTCTTGGTGTCTGCCAAAGTGCGGGATCTTCATCACATTTAACAATGTGGACTACACAAGGTTATGGGTCCATTCCTGAGGGACAATCTTTGAATTCTTTCCTTTTGTCTTTGTTAGGTACTTGTATGGATCGAACATGTTGTATACCTTCCTGTCGCCGAGGTTGAAGTCACTAAACTTCAACGTTGCAATCTTGTCTTGATCTACATGAAATGCACGTATCCCTTTGGGTAGGTACGTCATGACTAAAGGGTACTCATAGTCTCTAGCCACACTATCTCAATTAATTGCACCGCTCAGGGGTGGAATCTAGGTAGTTAGGATGCTCGAGATCAATTTAGCGTTTGCAAGATCATCCTTATGTTTAGTTCTCTTCTCATCGACCTGTCGGGATGGTCCGGCTCGAGAAGTGGAGGGATATGCTTGTATGTTTCTTGTAGATGAAGCTTGCACACCTATAGATAACACCCACTTCGACATGACTCTCTCAGTCATTAAATCGATTAAAACTTCCTCAAAAACTTTCTCTGCAGTGCTGAGCTTGTCCGACATGCAAGCTCGGGGTTAACTAGATCAGGTTCAGGATTAAGTCAGATACTACAATAACAGATATGGAAACACAACGTTGATCACTGTGAAAAATAAGCGTAATCCATGGGTGCAAATTCTCAGTTGACAAAAGTGTTCTCGGTGCATGGCGCGATGGAATAAATAAGAAATTCGATGATGGTCTGCTTACAATGGGTATGAATCTTCCATTAACACTTGTTCTGTCCATTATGGCATGGTCCAATGGTCAGATGATGAACCTTTATTGCTTTTCCTTCCATTTGGGGTGGAAATCGAATGGATATATTGGCCCCAACAACTATATTGCTTCGCCATGGTGAAGTGCCTTAAGTCGTTGTTTTGATATCCCGACGAAGCTCCAATTTTGCAAAGTTGATTTCTGCGAGGTTTCCTCTGGAACTGGCTGTAACTTTTCAATCTTAGCCCTCTTCTTACTCATATTTCTAGCCTTTTTTCCAGTGAGCTTTGTCTTGGTGGTTCTTTTTCCATTTTGATTGTTATTTTCTTTGGACATAGTCACTTCGTGCTGTGTAAATTCTCTCCTATGATTTAGGTGTAACACCTCTTCTTTCTCTGGGGTAGGTACTTCAATCATCTGTGAGTTCTCAGATGTTCTTATAGATTCGACATTTGGGTTTCTAGTGTTAAGTAGCTTCGATTTGTTCTCTTGTTCCTCAATCAACTGTGCGATCCTTCTAGCCATGAAATCGTTTAACTCATGTTTCTATTGTTCAAAAACTTCTTCTTCTTCTTCCTTTCATCTAGCTTGATGTTTATCAATCCAGGGCTTTCCCATTAACATGGTAAATGGGGCATTGTCCTCAATAAATTTAATAATCTCAAAATCTTCCTTATTCGAAGTTCCATTGGCATTCATAGATATTTGAGTGAGCTTTCCACATAGGTTTAGCAGTTTTCCTTTGAATAGTCTTATTCCTCTTAATGAAGGAATCATAGTAGGCCTCCCTATAACTTCCCAAGTTCTCTTTGTCATGATATTCACCTGATTTTCCTCATCTAGAACACAGTCAATGTCAAAGTCCCCTATTCTTACTTTGATGCATTCCTTTTCTTTAAAGATCTTTGATAACCTAACATGTTGGTGATTATTCAAGGTGTCTTTCATCTGTAGCAATACCTTCTCTGATTCCTTCTCAGTTCTACTATTTATGGATCTAACTTAGGGTTTTCTTGACTCAGATTCATTCTTTTAATCTTAGCAATCATTCTAGGGAAATCCAATACTTCATGGTCCATAGCTTTGCAACAGAGACAACTAGGTCTTCTACCAGGGCATTCCTTAGCCAGGTGTCCTGGTTTTCTGCAACTGTAATAGAGGGTCAATCCTCTCTTTATTTTAAATGATCCCCAACTTCTTCTATATTGTGCACTAGGATCATAGGAGTTAACCTGCAAAAAATTCTTTCTAGGATCTTGCATCCATTTGTTAGTCCAAAAATTCTTTCTATGCATAGGTATAATATATCTTTCACTATTCTTATCAGATCTACTCATATCAAACTTTGTTTCATCTAACAGTGCCCTAGTTTTTAAGCTAAGACAAAATCTATCAAACATACCTAGATCCATACTATAGAAACAAAATTTTTCACTTATCTTAATTCTACAGAGCACAAAGCTTTCAGATCTAGAACTTTTTAACTTTTCTTACCTTTATCAGAGCACAGAGCTTATAGATCTTACCTTTTTTCTTCATAAAATTCCACTTTTACCTTACTTCAGATCTTACTTCTTTTCTTTAGTATCAACCTTTTTTCTTGTATATCTGACCTTTCTTTCTTGGCACAAAGCTTCACAGTTCAAGTAGGATGTTGCGCACTAGGGCAACAGATCTATGCACAGAGCATCCATGGTTTTATATCGAATCTTTGCACAAAAATACTTCTTCTTTAGTTCCCAGCAATCACAGTTTCAGGTCCCGACAACAGAACCATTTATTGGAACAGGGGCAGACCTGGGGTTCAATGCTACAACAACACACCAACAAAACCCTAACTACCGGCCCTTTCGGCAACACCTGCGAAGCAGATGAAGTCTCACCTGAGGTAGAGGCAGGGGTGGTTGCAAGAATCAGGTGTTTGCAACCTTAGCTGGGACACATATCTATGATTATATCGCTTACAAAGCACTTAGCACCGGTCATTCATCTATATTCAACCCTTATTATACTTTGCAGAAAGCATAGAGAATCGCATCATTCACTTAGGTATAAGATATTTCATCACTTAGCAACAGTAAAACTGACCAGATCCAGTAGATCAACACTAAGCATATTCATACATGTTAGATCTAACATTCACACATATGTAAGGAGCACAAAGCATAAGTAGTTCTGTCTAAATATATCAAAGCATTGAGCAAAAGAAGGGATAAACACATCAAATCAAAGCACAAAGCATAACACATAGATTTACGTGGTTCACCCCCACCCTGGGGCTACATCCACCAACTCTTCTTCTTTATTAGCGTCCTCAATCAATTACAACACAGAGACACCAAAAACCCTTCTTCGCATAGGACAAATGATATGCGCAACTCGCTAGATCCTTCTTCCTCGCACTACAGCACAAAGCCTTCTGCAACTTCTTACAATGACTTGCACTTAGCTCCGCAAGCCTCTTACAGTCATGCACAAAGCACTTACAATATCTATTAGCACTTAGCTTATATCACTTAGATATATTATTCGACACTTCTTATATTTCCTATCCTTCTATTTATAGATACAAAAGTGGGCCTAAGCTTAGGTAAACCTACGGGCCGAAATCCCTTTCCCATTACATAATCCCAAAAACCCAAAAAGAACCCAAAAGTGGGCCGAGATCCCTTGATCTCCGCTCCATCTTGCACTCCTTCAACTAGCTGTCGAAGTCCCAAAATAGGTCAACATGACCAAGATTATCCCAAAACTTGGTCAAGGGCCAACATTATCCTTCTCTGACTTAATCTTCACCAAACTATCTTGCATGATGATTTGATGTTCAATTTGTTTGGTTGTGACTAATGATAACATTCTTTTCTTAAAATTTGGTACATACCAAACATTTGAAATCCATTTTTCACCAATTCCAGGGAGAAATAATTTCACTGAACCTTTTCCTTGAGGTATATGAGTTGTATCATCAGCTAAATAAATATGATTTAGTTGAACATCTTGATAATTCCAAAAATAGTCTCTGTGATAAGTCATATGCTGAGTAGCCCCTATGTCCAATATTCAATCATTTTCAAATGAATCTACATGCTGAACTATTGAAAAAACATATTCATATTGATCATCCTGGTAATATTGATCCTCTGCAAATTGAGTTGATTGTTGAGAATTTGAATTTGATGTCTTCTTAAACTTTGGCAATTGATCATTACTTGTAAGAGAATTTGATGCATAATGACCCATCTTTAAACATCTTTTACATCTTATTTGATTGAAATTTCTGCCTCTTCCCGACTATGCATTATTATTGTGAGGATTACTTTGAAAATTTTGTTGATGAAAATTGATACGACCTCTACCATGACCACGACCTCTGCCACAACCTCGATTAGAAGACTGATTTTGAAAATTTCCAAAATTTGATTTTCCTCTTCCTTTAGAACTTTAAGCTTTAGTGAAAAAAACATCTTCTCTTGATTGTTTTTGTTTTCCAAAACTATGTTGAGCCAGTAATTCACTAAGTGAATCAAAAGTCATAGTTGATAAATTATTAATTATTTGCAAAGTCTCAAGAAAATTATTATAAGATTGAGGCAAGCCATTTATTACAATGGACACTAGAAAACTATCTTCAAGTTTAGGAAAACCGCCTTTCATGATTTCCGGATGAATGTTCTTAGTTCTTGAAATGTATTCTAATACATCACCATTATCTACTAATCTTTGTTTAAGAAATTTCATTTGTAGATCAACTCTATGAGATGCAGCAGGAGTATCAAAAAGCTTCTTGAACAAATTCCAAGTAGACCATGCATGTTTGGAATTCTCAATATGTACAAACATGTGTTCAGTTACAGAAGAATGTAGCAAAGCAAGTGCTTTTTCATCTTTCAAATGCCATTTTGCTAAAGAAGTCTCGATTGGATTAGTTGGATTAGTATCATCATCGCAAATATCATGCCATAATTCATTATAAATCATAGTGTTCTGCATGTGCCGACTCCAATATTTGTAATTATTGGGTCCATCTAACTTATCTGATTCTGTGAATAAATTGATTAATTTAGACATGATGCTTGTTGCAAGATTTCGAGTGAATAATCCACAAAACTCCAAAAGAGAGACACAAGGCACCAAAAACAAAATGTACACAATCCATGCAAAAATAGCACTTTTAAGGGCTTGACCTTGACCCTTTAAAAGTCTCATTGGAAATGAAGTTTGAGAGAGTATTTCACTAGAATATTCTCAAATTCAAAGTTTTTCAAGACTACAAACAAAATATATTTTACAAGACATATAGCCTTTTAAACCTTTTACAAATAGCACAATGTGCCCCCCCTTGAACTAAAGCCTTCAATATTTTAACAACAAAAATAATGATTGTCCAAAAACAAAGGATTCAAGTTGTCTTTTCTAAATTAAAAAATAAGCACAAATATAACTTATAATGAACCTTTTTCCAAAAGGTATGATGGTGGCTCCTTCAAGGTCAATGCAATAACCACAAACTATCTCTCAATGGTTGGATATCTGTAATATGCAGCAGGAGTAATCCTTTTTTGGGGTTCCAGACTCACAATCGATGTACAATATGACTGTAGACGTGTTTGCAGGAGTCGCCAGAGAGGAGCCCCTCTGCCTACTCCTGATAGGCCATGGGAATCCATCTCAATGGACTACATGTCAGGTATCCCATCCACTAAGAGGGGCAATGACTATGTTTTTGTGGTTGTTGATCGCTTTTCTAAGATGGTGATTCTGGCCACCTGTAAGAAGAACATCACAGCAGAGGCCACTGACAATCTCATATTTGAACACGTTTGGCGACATTTTGGAATCCCACAAACCATTGTCTCAGATTGTGATAGTTGGTTTCTCAACACATTTTGGTCGAGCCTCTGGTCACTACTGGACACCAAACTCACTAAATCCATGACCTTTGACCCCCAGATAGATGGTCAAACTAAGGTTGTAAATCAAATGATTGTGCATATCTTGCACATGTACAATTCAAAGCACCTCTGCACATGGGATGGGATTCTTCCCTATGTTCAACATAGCTACAACCAAGATCTGCATAGCTCAATTGACCACAACCCCTTTCAAGTAGGGTTGGGATTCCAACCATTGGGTCACATGGATGTTGCACTACCCCTTGTGGCCACCTAGGCTGACTCATCCCCTGCTCCAAATGAGGCGGAAAAATCCACCCAGTTCATTGAGAGGATCCATCACATCTACCAACAGGCTCAAGATATTCTCCAGAATTCCAATGCCAAGTACAAGCAACACGATGATCAACACCGAGTGCGACAAAGTTTGGTTGCACTTGCAGAAAGAACGCCTTACAGGGCCCCATATAAATATTCGTCCACTCCATTACAGGACATACAACATCACCAAGGCTATGGGTGACAATTATTTTTAGCTCAACATTCCTCCTTTCCTTGGCCTGCACCCAATGTTCAATTTGGATCTCCTTCAACCTTATTTCCCACCATTATTGGACACCTCAGAGATAATAGAACAATTGAAACCAACATAGCTCAACTTTGAATTCATAAAATGTTAGAAGCTTGACAGTTGGGAGTGAGCTTGTCATTGATGGAAAGAACAGTGATGGAAAAGATTAGCATGATCAGCAGTGTAGTGATATTGGTAGAGGAGGAGCAAAAACGAATGTTGGATCTTATTCAGAATCCTCGATGACTGTCAGATATGAATTTAGAGAGGAGTAGCACACAATAGATGAGAATAGATCTCAGGCACTAGATCCAAGCATGGGGTCATACCATCGTTGGATCAAGGAGAACCTCTACGTTCTTTAAAGTTCAAGGAGAAGCGGGTGTACAAAATCCTGAAAGAAGGAGGATCGTCCATCTTTAGGTAGGACATGTGGTAAATAGATCAACACTTTGCTAACTAGAAAGTCAAAGGAACGAGGTTCCCTAAACCTCTCTAACTCATGATATGTGAAATCATGAAATGATCCCAGCCATTGGATCGAGGATGATTTTGGTCCATCCGTTCCAAGAGGTTAATGTGACAGACCACGCCAACAAGGATAGGTGGTAGCCTACAATGGAAAGGACATGTGGCACAATCATACAAGGACAAGTGTCAAGTTGATTCAACATCTTCGACCACTGGAAATATCAAATCTAAGGGACACATGGAAGTCACTCGGCTCATGACACGTCGTTAAGTGATGCAAGAATGACATCACTTGGGGAGTTTGACTTCAGGAATTTTAGCTTCACCACTCCCCCAAAATCTCGAAGGCCAAAGTCCCGAGGAGAAGGATAGCCATTGGATCAATGAGATATCTCGACCGTTGATCTGAAAAGTCGAGATGTGAAAAGGGAAGGAGAGTGTTTGGGTGGAAGACACATGTCGGAAGGAGGCAAAGGCGGTAAATGGAGTAAGAAGTGGTAAGAGGTTTAGGAGGGGCCCATACAAAACTGCCTCATTCCAGACCTCCCCCCTCTCATTAAAGGCAGAATAGAAAGGGGCATCTGGAATCGAATCTCAACCATCTCTCTATACACGCAAATCCTGACTACACGAATCAACCTGTTGTTTATCAGAAGGCCTCATCTTAGGATTCCCGAAATTGGAATGATGGGAATCTCCATCTAAGGAATAGTGAGATGCAAGATCAAGAAATGATCAAGGTCATCGGATCACCAAGAACGTGGACCGTTGATCTAAGCTCCATCTCGGAGTCTCACCTATCGCGACTTGGAGTGATGAGAATCTATATCTGAGATATGGGATCACGAAAATATCAGGACTATCGGATCACCAAGAACATGAACCATTGATCTGAGCTCCATCTCGGAGTCTCACCTATCACGACTTGGAGTGACAAGAATATATATCTAAGGAACAACGAGATGCGATATCAAGAAAAGATCAGGACTGTCAGATCACCAAAATCCTGGAACGTTAATCTAAGGTCCATCTCAGAGTCTCACTTATCTCGACTTGGAGTGACGAGAACCTCCATCTAAGGAACCGCGAGATGTGAATTCACGATGAGATCTGGACCATCGGTTCATCGAGATTGTGGACCATCGATCAGGGTTGATAAAGGTCATAAGTTCGCAAAAATAAGGAAAAGGTGAAATGGCACAGCCTTTGGTCACCATTTGTGGTCATCTAGAGGGAGGGGCTAGTGCCGAAAAGCTCCTTTTCCTAAGTTTCAGGGATCAGGACATGGATTGTAACAAATATTTACCACGGGGATCCCAAAATGTCGAAGTGCAAAATAGCTAAATAACTACAATACCCTTCAGAGTCAATCCAACGGCGCAAGTGAATTTGAGCACGATCGGAGGGCTAATGTTTCTCCTCACAGTGTAACTTCTAGAAACCATTGATGGTATTTACCAGAGAATTCAAATTGACCTCTATGTGATCGCCAGAGGAGCTGAAGAGTCTCCAAGCTTCGTCCAGTGAAGGAAGATGATTCTTAGAGGGATTGACAGGTGGATGAGAGTTGAAGTCTGTAACTGAAACAGAAAGGATAAGCTCGACTGTGCCAGAGAAGGCAAAGAGTCCTAACTGCCAGAGAGGCTGAGGAATGTCAGCATAACATTGAGTGATGCTGGACGCATGGGTAGAACCACCAGAGAAGCTGAAGAGTTGCGATGATGATCAGGTAGAGTACTCGATATGTGGAGTAGATTGGAACGGTGTGAGTATGCAGAGGTATTGCACACATTGCATGGACAAGGTGTACAAAAGGCATAAGTACACTGTACAAAAAAGAAATGGGGCTACTATTGTTAAGAGTGATATAGGCATCTTGAGGGATGGAGAGTACAGCAACTGAAAGTTACAGAAGAGGAATAGTGCTTAGAGGCGAGATGGCACACATAGCATAAAAGGAAGAGGCACATAAAGCGCAAAGATGTGTGCAGAAAGACAATGAGATAGTGAAGAAAGGATGAGGTGCTCCTGTAGATAAAAACAAAAGATCAAAAATTGTAAGAAGATGCAGACAAAGAGACACTGATTCAGGAGAAGAGAGCATCATAGAAGAACAGTGATAAGCCTGGTAAGCCTATGATAAATACTGTATTACTATGATAAATTTATAGAAAGCAAACTTATATTTTAGGGTGGAAGGGAGGTGCTAGGGAGGACTTTTTTTCCTCAGAGGTTCAGGTGGGTGCTTAAACACAGGGAGTTGTAGCTTCCATTTGGTTCTAGCCAGAGAAACCAGGGTGGCAGGGAGGTACAAGGGAGAACTGTTGTTCTCTGTTTTACAGGTTGGTGCCTGTATGATTGGAAGTTGGTGCTTCCATCCAGTTGGTGCTGGAACACTTGGGGAGATGGTGCTTACCTCTAGTTGGTGCTAGAGAAAATAAGGAGTTGGTGCTTCCTTCTAGTTGATACTAGAGAAACCAGGGAGTTGGTGCTTCCTTCTAGTTGGTGCTAGAGAAACCAGAGAGTTGGTGCTCTCAGCAAGTATAATCTTGCAAAACAGAGGTTGCAGCCTCATTATGAGTTGGTGCTCATATGTATGATAATGTAAAGAATGTAAAGATTACTTATCATATAAAGAAGTAGAGGTTTTTACCCCTTATTGGTTTCCTCAGAAAATATTTGTATATGTGTATCTCATGTGTGTGATTGATGCTGAATATGTTATTTCTTACTTCCCTGCACTATTGTGAGTGTCATTAAGTGTTTCTACAAAGAGTTTAAAATAAGTATAATTGTTTAAGCATGGTAACAATTGATTCACCCCCCCCCCC
>ML789185.1:38651-63173 GCA_009831015.1 Picea engelmannii
TGTTAAAGGAAAAATAGAAAGGGGCATCTGGAATTGAATCTCAACCATCGATCTATACACGCAAATCCTGGCCGCATGAATCATCCTGTTGTTTATCAGAAGGCCTCATCTCAGGATTCCCAAAATTGGAGTGATGAGAATCTCCATCTAAGGAATAGCGAGATGCGAGATCACAAAAAGATCAGGACCGTCAGATCACCAAGAATGTGGAACATTGATCTGAGCTCCATCTCGGAGTCTCGCCTATCACGACTTGGAGTGACAAGAATCTCCATCTAAGGAATAGAGAGATGTAAGATCACGAAAATATCAGGACCGTCGGATCACCAAGAACGTGGACCGTTGATATGAGCTCCATCTCGAAGTCTCGCCTATCATGACTTGGAGTGACAAGAATCTCCATCTAAGGAACAACAATATGCGAGATCATGAAAAGATCATGGCCATTGGATCACCAAAATCCTGGACCATTGATCTAAGCTCCATCTCGGAGTCTCGCCTATCACGACTTGGAGTGATGAGAACCTCCATCTAAGGAACTGTGATATGCGAATTTGCGATGAGATCTGGACCGTCGATTCATCGAGATCGTGGACTGTCAATCAGGGTGTATGAAGGTCATAAGTTCGCGAAAATACCGAAAAGGTGAAATGGAGCAGCCTGTGGTCACCACCTGTGGTCATCTGGAGGGAGGAGCTAGTGCCAACAAGCTCCTTTTCCATAGTTTCAGGGATCAGGACATGGAGTGTAACAAATATTTAACATGGGGATCCCAAAATGCCGAAGTGCAAAATAGCCAAATAACTACAATACCCTTCAGAGTCAATCCAATGGTGCAGGTGAATTTGAGCACGATCGAAGGGATAATGTTGCTCCTCATAGTGTAACTGCTAGAAACCATTGATGGTCTTTGCCAGAGAATTTGAAGAGACCTCTGTGTGATCACTAGAGGAGCTAAAGAGTCTCCAAGCTTCATCCAATGAAGGAAGACGATTCTTAGAGGGATTGACAGGTGGATGAGCGTTGAAGTTTGTAACTAAAATAGAAAGGATAATATTGACTGTGCCATAGAAGACGAAGAGTCCCAACTGCTAGAGAGGTTGAGGAATCTCAGCATAACACCGAGTGATGTTGGACGTGTGGGTAGAACCACCAGAGAAGATGAAGAGTTACGATGATGATCAGGAAGAGTACTCAAGATGTGGAGTAGATTGGCATGGTGTGAGTATGCAGAGGTATTGCACACATTGCATGGACAAGGTGTACAAAAGGCATAAGTACACTATACATGGAAGAGATGGGGCTGTTGTTGTTGAGAGCGATACAAGAATCTTGAGGGATGGAGAGTATAGCAGTTGAAAGTTACAAAAGAGGAATAGTGCTTAGAGGTGAGATGGCACACAAAGCATAAAAGGAAGAGGCACAGAAAGTGAAAAGATGTGTGTAGCAAGATAGTGAGACAGTGAAGAAAGGCTCAGGTGCTCCTATAGAGAAAAACAAAAGATCATAAATTGTAAGAAGATGCAGACAGAGAGACACTGATTCAGGAGAAGAGAGCAGCATAGCAGAACAGTGATAAGACTAGTAAGCCTATGATAAATACTGTATTACTGTGATAAATTTATAGAAATCAAACTTATATTTCAGGGTGGAAGGGAGGTGCTAGGGAGGACTTTTTGTCCTCAGAGGTTCAAGTGGGTGCTTGAACACAAGGAGTTGTAGCTTCCATATGGTTGCAACCAGAGAAACCAGGGTGGCAGGGAGGTGCAAGGGACAGCTGTTGTTCTCTGTTTTATAGGTTGGTGCTTGTATGATTGGAAGTTGGTGCTTCCATCCAGTTGGTGCTAGTGATGGAATACTTGGGGAGTTGGTGCTTCCCTATAGTTGGTGCTAGAGAAACCAGGGAGTTGGTGCTTCCTTCTAGTTGGTGCTAGAGAAACCGAGGAGTTGGTGCTTCCTTCTAGTTGGTTCTCTCAGCAAGTAGAATCTTGCAAAACAGAGGTTGCAGCCTCATTATAAGTTGGTGCTCATATGTATGATAATGTAAAGAATGTAAATATTACTTATCATATAAAGAAGTACAGGTTTTTACCCCTTATGGGTTTCCTTAGGAAATATCTGTCTCTGTATATCTCATGTGTGTGACTGATGCTGAATTTGCTATTGCTTACTTCCTTTCACTATTGTGATTGTCATTAAGTTTTTCTGTGAAGAGTTTAAAATAAGTATAATTGTTTAAGCACAGTAACAACTGATTCACCCCCCCCCCCTCTCAGTTGTCCAACATAAAATAGGCATCTAGTGATCATATTATGGACACACAGGTCAAGGGCAATCACCAGCAAAAGATCCAACTTTATTGAGTTCTCAAAGTAGGGCAACTCTTCCACCAAGGCAAGTGGCTCACCCAGGGCCAAATTCAACAGAAATTTCCTCATTTGATGGGGGAACTCAATGCAATGGAGAACATTGGTTAATAAGGGGGGAGGATTGATCCAAATGGATGTCGTTGGCCTCCCACCTATTCCAACTGGATCATTTTGGAATTTTTCCACTTTGGCAGTTTTTTCCTAGTTTTCAGGTCCCTAACTTTTGGGGTCGTTTTGAGGCCCTAAACAACGTTTTTAGGGCTTGCCATAGTCAAACTGTAGACGAAATCAAATTATTATGGCAACATGTGTAGTTCTCTTATAGACATTTCCAACAGGCTATGATGCGCCTAAAATGAAGATCATATGCAAAAGTTACGACCCCAGGAAGTTGATGTACTAACTTACCCCAACAGGTCCCACATGACTTTTGGTGCTTCATCTCCTAGGGTTAGGTTTTTGGATATATAGGATTTTTGGCAATCCTTTTTATTGTCAAAAGGCCTTTAGATCCTCATTGCAATCATCTTCTTGTGAATGAGCGAAACCGTCACATCTCTTCTCAGAGATAGGTCGTCACCATTCCAACAAGCTTGTTTTCCACTCCATTTTACAGTTTCAACTTATTTCTTTATTGAATAGAAACCAATTTTATTGTATCTCTATTATTCTGTGTTAAGAATATTTTAATAATTTGTATTCATTTCATTCTACTCATAAAATACGGATCAACAGTCAAAGGCCTTACAAAGACAAATCCAGACTAGGATACAAGAATGCTCATTTTGAGGAAGGCTCATGCTCCATGATGAAAGAAACAGAACAAAAGAGTTATGAAGAAGTCCTAAAAGGAAGGAATCATGGTAAAAAATAATCTGAAAGGAATGAATATAGAATACCTTCTACATTCAGGCAATAAATAAGCTTCAATCATTGTACAGGAAATAACCAAAGAGAAAATCTTGATCAGCCAAGGCAGGAATTCAGGAGGACTACACCACAAAGAAGATCATTCACTCCCATGTATGTCCTAGGAATCATACTCATGGGATTTGTAGTAGAACAAGATCATGATGAATTTACAAGCAAAGAAGAATATTTCAAAATCCAAGAAGAGGATGAAGAGGAAAATGTCATAATTTACAAGCAAAGAAGAAGATTTCAGAATCCAAGAAGAGGATGGAGAGGATTAGTTTGAAAATTTTGTTGATGAAAATTGATACGACCTCTACCTTGACCACGACCTCTGCCATGGCATCGATTAGAAGACTAATTTTGAAAATTTCCAAAATTTGATTTTCCTCTTCCTTTAGAACTTTCAGGTTTAGTGAAAAGAAGATCTTCTCCTGATTGTTTTTGTTTCCCAAAATATTTACTATGTTGAGTCAGTAATTCACTAAGTGAATCAAAATTCATAGTTGATAACTTATCAGTTATTTGCAAATTCTCAAGAAAAATCTTATTGTAAAAATTATGACGTTCTATTTGTGGCGTTATGGACAAATTTGTTCATATTGTCGCAAAACAGAGGAAATTAAAAAAAAAAAAGTCATATTGCCCGATAACGTCGGTATTGCCACGTTGACATCTCTCTTGCCATGTTAACGTCTCTCTTGGCATGTTAACGTCACTCTTGCCACGTTTTCCACCTTGTCATTGCTCTTGCCATGCTTGTGACATAGACGTCTCTCTTGCTACGTTTGTGAAGATTGTTGTCACAATTGCGATGTTTTGGAAAATAGGTTTTCCCCCTCCAATGGTCACCTTAGTATGTTGACCAAGTCAAAATACTAATGGTCACTTAGGTTTTTTTAACGTCGAAATTGCGACGATATAAAATCTATAAATATGTTGCATTTTACGGATGTTGCGACAAGTTTGCTATAATAACGACGCTTCAAAAAGGGTTTGCGGGTCTTCTCGGCGAACAAAAAACAGGTATTTGTTTCAGTATAAGTCTGTGGGGAAGAATGTCAGAAACCATCATAGTTGGGAAAATAATTCAAGAGGGTGAAAAGGGTGATGGTAATATTGCCCTTGCAAAAATTGTTGTACTAGACATCCCGAAAGAGTTTTAATAGAAACAACTACAAAACATTGTAAAAAATATGGGCACATGGATGGGG
Source organism: Picea engelmannii (assembly GCA_009831015.1). Taxonomy (NCBI): domain Eukaryota; kingdom Viridiplantae; phylum Streptophyta; class Pinopsida; order Pinales; family Pinaceae; genus Picea; species Picea engelmannii. The sequence continues at coordinate 43,147 of ML789185.1, forward strand.
GATCAAATGAATATCGTCCGATGGTATATACATTCATTATCTGTTTTAATATTTATTATATTCTCAAATTTTTATAATGTTTTATACATGCACTAATTTTTCATGATTGTTTGTAATTATAAAGTTAGATTTCCCCCCTAACTTTATGCAGAAAGCACCAAGTAGTAGCAGGAATGATGTTGTAGTACAAGAGTAAGAACTTGAAGCAGATAATGAAGATCAAGTTAATGATCCCATGGAAGTAGATGACAATAATAACATAGTTCAAGATGATGAGACAAATCAAATGATTTAAGACTTATTCGGTCATCCAGATGAGGATCATGGGGACAATAGTGATGGTATTTATGATTAACCTCTGATTGAAAAGGAAAATAAACGACTTTATAAAGGGTCGAGAGAAAATCTTCTCTCCAGTACATTGTTGCTAGTGAATTTGAAAGTTACGAATCATTTGTCTAACACTTGTATGACACATATCCTAAGGTATGTAATATTTTACTTCACATCTACATAAAGGTTGACTATTCCCCATTTGTTTTAGTGTTAATTAATGTGTAAAATAAAAATGCAATATTTACAATCCCTATTCTTTACATTAACTATTCATTTTTTATGTTTTAGATTGTTAGGTGAATTTTTTTTACCCTCGTCAAATATTTTACCTCGCACATATCGAGATTTGCATGCCATTATGAAAGACATTGGAATGGAGTATCAAAGTATAGATGCATGTCCTAATGATCATATTTTATATTATGGACAACATGCGTCGAAAACAGAATGTCCGGTATGTGGTATCAGTAGATATTGAACCGATCAAGTAACAAAAATGGTCCCTCGAAAGGTTCTCCGACATATTCCCATAATTACATGTTTGCAGCGACTGTTCAGGTGCCAAAGCATAGCATAGTTTATGGATTACCATGCACGAAATAAAATTGAATATATAGTTCTTTGAATTCCTGCAGATGGTTACGCATTTAAGGAAATTGCTGCAAAATGGCCAGAATTTACAGATGAACCTTGTAATGTTAGGCTTTCATTGGAAACTGATGGTGTTAATCCATTTGGAGAGCTTCGGTCTATTTACTCAGTGTGGCCTATTTTTGTTATCAACAATAACATTCCTCCTTGGATGTCAATAAAGAGGGAGCACATAATGTTGACAATGATTATTCTAGGTATTTGTTTACATTAATTTTTCGAATTTAAATTTTTCATTTTTCTCTTTTTTTGCATAACATATTTTATTTATTTATTTACGTATATATACATACCATGGTAGTAATCTCGTGTAATTTCAAACAATTAGGTAAGTACCAAGTTAAAGATATGAATGTGTATATCGAGCCTCTTATCGACGAGCTACTAAAGTTATGGGAGGGCATCACTATGTATGACATTTGTAAACCAATTGGGCATAAGAGATTTCAATGTCGTGGAATAATTTTATGGACAATTCATGATTCCCTAGGACTAACACATTTTTGTGGTTATGTAACATTCCATATTGCACGCTTGAATAGTATATAAATAATTGATTATATCATGCATGTTTTTTAAATAATAATTTTGTATATATATTAATAATTCACATTAATCCATTTGTTGCAGGTATTCAAACAAAGGGTAAATTTGCATGTCCAGTTTGTGGTCCTAAGATAAAATTTTGTTGGTCAAAAAGTTTAGGAAAGGAGGTGTTTGATGAGTATAGAAACTTGCTTTCTAAGAACCATAAGTATCGTACTACTGGAAAAGATATTTTCAATGGGAAACAAGAAACTGGACTAAAACCACAAAGAATGACACCTCGTCTATGGAAGTTGTCATATGACAGAATTAATCCTCGAGGTATGCATTTTGTTTATGTATCGTAAATAAAATCATGTTTTGAAATTTTGTTTTAATTATTCATTTTATTTTACCGCATTTGATAAATAATTTTCTGATTTTTGTTATGCTTCATTGTTGTCGTCGTGAAGGTAGTAATAATGGGCTTCCATGAGGAATGTAATGTTATCCCACTCAATTCATGAGGTTTCCTTACTATAAGGACCTAAAAATAGTTCATTTATTTGATACAATGCATATCGGGAAGAATGTGACAAAAACATTATTGCGAATCATAGATGGCAGGAGGGATAAAGAAAAAATTGTCAAAATTTGTAATGACATTCAGGAAGCCAATCATGCAATGCAAAGTGTGATCCGATCAAATAACAATGGAGACCAAAATAACCTTCCATGGTTATTAACAGAGCAACAAAGAAATGGTGTAAAAGAGGTCATTCAAAAAATTAAATTTCCCACAAGTTTCTGTTCAAACATTAAGAATATCTTAACAAAGAAAGGTGAATTTGGTGGGGTAAAAACACATGATTGGCATACCTTAATTATGGTAATTAATCATTTTAGTATCCATATTTATATATTGGTCGTGTACATTTTTTGATATTTTTATTTTTTTGTCTAGCTTTGAACAAGTAACGATTCATTTTTATTGTTATAGTATGTTCTACCTCTATCTCTCCCAAACGACTTTGACAACAATGTCAAACAAGTTATATATGATCTTGGAAAATACATGAGGTAAGTAGCTGCAATATATATGAAAAACAAAAAATCAATTTTTTGTTGTACTTGATGACATGTGTTTTACTTGTAATGTAATATGTATTTATATGTTTTGTTGAAACATGCTATTTCTTGCGTCATGATCTATAGATTGTTATCATTGAAAGAAATCCATGAAGATGATATAAAGTATTGGAAGAGAGAAATTCCTTGGCTAATGTGTGAAATGCAGAAGTATCTACCTCCATCATTTTTCAATGCACAAGAAAATTACCTCATACACCAAGTTGAGGAGATTGAAATCTGTGGACCTGTACACACAAGGTCAATGTGGATGGTGGAGAGGCACTTGAAATCATTGAAGGCTTTGGTTAGACAAAGAGCATGTCCCGAGGGTTCTATGGTGGAGGGATATATGGTATATGAATCCATGGTGTATATTAGTCAGTATCTTTCTAAATTAGCAGCGCAAGCTATGCATGCAATGGATTTCATTTGGGATGTGCACTCCATCAAAAAATTTGAAAGGGAGCAGTTGTTGGGGAAAGGTACAATGAAGAAAGTGAGAGGTAATTAAAATGTGGATATTTTTAATTAATATAAATTTCTCGTTTTGTTGTGTATATGATCATAATCATTTAATATTTATTCTTTCATCATTTATTATTAATATTTACCATGGTTATAACTAATATTTAATATTGGTGAATTGTGATTTTGTGATCGATCAGTTGCTCAAGATTGGGATGCACTACATTTATACATTGCAAATAATTTGGATTGGATGAAGGTATGGATTGATAGATGTAAAGAACGTCATGGAGGTAGGTTATCATGGAAAGAAATGTCTAAATTGGTTAGAGAAGCTCGTTGTAATGGAGATTTTGATGTTATGCAGAGGGAAATAGATTTAGCATATTGTTTGAAAGATGGAAACACAAGCAAATTCACCCATTTTATTCAGTTATTTTATATTATATTAATGTGACTGTAGGTGTGTTTCCTTCATATTATACTTTCCAAATTATATAAATTTGTTTATTATTAATTGACAATGCATCTTTTACATATCTGACATATTGTAGTTGAAACACCACAAGGCTATGTGGTGCAATGGTTGTAAATTTCGCATCAAACAGTTGTATGAAACCAGAAAAAAATCAAATAGTGGGATAACTGCAGTATTCCAAGTCACTAATGTTTCCTCTATGAGTGATAGATATCCTCGAGAATCTGAAAATATATACTATGGGTTTTTGAATGATATAATTGAGTGTGACTTTAATTCCTTCAAATTAGTTTTGTTCGAGGTCAAATGGTATAGGTTACGAATGCATGAAAATGACGAGGAAAGAACCATTATTCAACATGCCAACAGATTTCTGATGATTAACACAACAGTGTTTGAAAAACAAAATGACCGCTATGTTTTTCCAAGTCAATTGTTACGAGGGAAAAACTCTCTATGGCCAAGGGTAAAACACAACAGACAGGTATGACTGCAGAAATCAACTCAATTCCAACATATGATATATACTAATGTGTAATATAAGAAAGAGGCCTACCTCGATCCAACGTTTGATGATGTTCCACCATTGAGCACTTTTACCCAAAGCTTTATACCTGCAAGAAGTTCTCAACAAACAAGCAACACAAGCATATAGTGATGATAAAAATGGGTTAGCACATCAAATATAATAATCCATTAATAAACATTACAAACACACCCATGGATAATAATCATATATTTGCAAGATACCAATAGGACAAGAAAGGAGTATTTCTATTAATAATTGATCAGCAAAAGTGACAACATTACAGACTTCCGTGTCGGCACGGTTCGAAACCAAGAAACCAAGTTCCTTCCAGCTAGGTCTCTACCACTTTAATCCTCCACCAAAGGCAAGCTCATAGGAAAGAGGCAATAAGGTCCTCTCAACAATAAGAGAAGAGCTTGGGGGCTGAACACTGTGTTCAGACTTGAGGGACAAAGGGATGCAGACTCAATATGAAGTAATTTCTCCAGAGTAACTTTTCTCTCAAAGTTGAATGCTTTCTCTTCTTTTCCATAGATCGGAATTGTGGTCTTATAGCCTTTAGAATGCAACTAAAGGGCCTAGTCGAAACGTTTACATTATATGGAAGGCCAAGGATCAGAGATCTCCTCTCGTGACATGGAAACCCAACTTCATTTTGTATTTTTTGGCACAAATCCCGATATACGTGAGCTGTAGTGGAGCAGCAAGCGTATACGCATCTTTCATAGTAGTTAGGGAGCATATATGTGGAAAAATGTATATTTTTAGCTCTAGATTCATCAAAAATGGATGATAAGTCTACATAGGGAAATGGAAAAAGGCCCTCTGTGTAAGATAGCAATGGTGAGGCAAATCTTTCTATAACAGATGCCCCCTATTGTGTGAGATCAGAGGAGTATCTGCGATGGCCAAAATACATTATAAATAACCCAGAAGTGGATTGGTAGAGAACCAGATGGACAAACTCAATTGATCATTACATTATGTACTGACTTTGCATACATGGCTACCAAGAATACAATGCGGATCCATGTGGAAAATATACCAAACAAGTGTTCATGGCCATGAATAGGCAAATATAAATGTGGTTACATGCCAAGAGTTGTCATAGTCACGAACAAGGCCCAGTGAAACCAGTCTCAAAAATCAATCTAAAGATATCTATATACCATGGAGTACAATCTGATCTCCCATGATCACTGAAGTCATATAGGTACTGGTCCAATGAAATGGAAGCAACAACTTAGGAAATCCGCGGCCACATAGTGATGTCTTCAAGTCTTCTACACTATCTGCCAATGGTGCAAGTCTACATCATGTGAATAAATGAGTTGAGGTTGAACACGATGAGACATCGTTTGATTACCGGTCATTGAGGTATACCGTTAACAAACGTGAGACATCCTACCGATGATGAAAGTAGGTATCAAGGCACCGAGTACATCTCTAGAAATGTGGATAAAGGAGTTGGTGTTGAACACTTGAGAGATCCATTGATCAGGAGACATTGATGTATTCCCATCTGTCAGTGGCGAGATATCCTACCACTAATGAATGAAAGCCTCAAGGTACTCATAAAACTCTACGTCTCATATCCAGAATAAATGAGCTAAATTCGATGGAAAGAGACCCGCTGAAAGTAGAGCATTAAGGCATCTCTCATCAGTCAGCACGAGGAACAAAGTAAGAGCTTCATGATTTGGTGGAGATTGGACGAAGAACATGTTCATGAACCAACGAACCTGTGCATCTTTCACGTGTGCCAAATGCAAGTGGTACACGAAAAAGACCCTCTAAATAGCAACCAATGATGAAAACTACTGACAAAGGCGAGGAAACCACCAATAAGGCTAATGGAATCCAAGACACTGCACGAATCCCAAAGTGTGAATAGATGTCTTGTCGTCGAACATAAGGGAAACCACCCAATCAATGACCAATGATGAAATGTCAATTGTTGGGTTCAAGGTGACCTACCAATGATGAAAGTAGGGCCAGGGTGCACGATAAGACCAAAGTATCATGTGATTCTGAGATAAACTGAGGCTATGGATGACATGCAAAGTCAATATTTTTGAGGAGTGGCCGACACAGGTTGATAGAATTCCTTTGAACAAGAGCATGAGACATATGGTGGACTTCGGCAGCATAGACTCAATGATGTGACAATTAGATGCAAGAGGCATCCATAATGTTCTCTATAGGGACTGGAAGAGTAACCAATCGGTAGAGAAAACTCTGTATCGAGATCAGCTTCCTAAGGCTATGCTAAACCCAAAATTATGATGATGCGAGGACTCAATAAATTTGTGCTCTATTCAAAGGCGACACAATTGTTGTCAATCATAATATAGTACTCCCTTCCCACCCATCTTTTTTTGTTTTTTCATAAAAAATGAATGCTATGATAAAGTGGAGGGAATGAGTGTCGCAAGTAAGAAAAACTAGTTCCAGCAATGGAACGTACCTATGCTTAATGCAAGGAAATTCATGCGGGAGATGGACACTCGGGGTGATGTTCCCTCCAGGGTATAGGGTGTCAAATTGCGAAGGATAAAAACAAGGCTCTGCTTAGTTGAGGATGCAAACTGCTTAGGCAACGGTTTATAATGCAAATGGAGAATCGGCTAAAGGCTCAATACTACAAGCGAGGGCATGAGATACAATCACAACTTAATGCCAAAAAATATCCTTTTTTATATATTTTATTCTACTTGGTGTGAAAAAGGGGAAAACTTGTGCCAAATAGACATCTTTTCAAATCCAATTTACGAGTGTGAAAAAGACAAGTTCACTCGACAATCTTTTCTATTTTTGATAGCGAGTTGGAAAAGAGATTAACTAGGACTCATGATATTTCAAATTCAATTTTAATGAGTGTGAAAGAGAAAAATCACTCGGTGATCTTTTTAGTTTTTAGGCGAGTCGGAAAAGAGCTTAACTAAGACTCTTTATTTGGGAGTACATGGGAAATAAGGCCACATGTGCATGAATGAGTAATGAGGCTCATTATAAAGTCATGTATCGATTTATTTTGGACTCCCGGTTCTAAGGAAGAAACTCGACATGGGCAACAAATGACAAAGAGGATCTAGCTAGGGAACCCATGTTTGGTAAGCCTCTTCTATTTATTAACAACGCTATTAATAGAAAATGGAGGGTTATGCGTCGCAATAAATGGGTTCGTACCTAAGGTGTAAAAAGCAATAGTCGAAGGATAATGCGAAAATACACAATGGAGTAGATACCTATCCTATATGCTAGGTTATGAATATACCTGCCTGAGGAGATGAACGACCAACCATGACATTGAAATCCGAAAGAAAATTGAGTCGAATCTGCAAAAACCAGCTTAAAACTATTCTTGAATTAGTCCATTAGGCAAAACAACAGCATAAAACTATATCAAGTGGGTAAATATCGTTTATAAATAGTAATAAAATCAAAATTTATTGTATCATTTTCATTTTTACCCAAATAGTGCAATTTGGACTAAAATACCTCCAGAATTCAAACGGCGATCACGAGAGAAATAGGCAACGGAATCACAAACCGTCTGGACCAGGTAACTCTTCATCCCATCCTCTTCAAATTCAATGGTTTACATTTTAGAATTAGGTTCTCTTTTGTTAGTTTTTAATGGCGCAAATTGGGTTTTTCAGTATACGCGGGTTTCTGTGAATATGTCGCATATACAACTCAATATATGACCCTGTGTGAACTATAGGGGGTGTATATCAGGCCCTACCCGTGACTGTTTGTGGATAACCCATGTATACGTGTGCAAATGGAAAAAAGACAAGTTTCTAACTCAAAAAATGATTTGGTTTTTGTAGGATGGTGTTGGAACAAAGAGAGAGAGAGAGCATGAGGAGGTAGATACAACAGTAGATTGAGATCCAATGGCTCAAGCGGCTTTAAAAATATGTGGTTTATACAAGTTTTGGGCTCTCAAATGGATGAGGTCCCAAGTGAGGTTGTTAGAAATGTTGGTGGGCTATTGGGATCCTGATAGCGAGAGATTTATCCTTGATGGACAACCATTAAGGATTGAAGTAGAGGACATCTACTTCTTGACAGGACTTTCACGCCAAGGAGAGGTTGTGAACCTCAAGTCACATGGGGCAGGGAGTGGGATGAAGTTTGAAGAATACATCGAGGCCCACTGTGTTGCAGGGACTTCCATGGTGGGAAGTCAAATCCCTATCCGGGCTATAGGTAACCTCAGCTTGAAGATTATTGTGCCCATGCTTACCAAGATCATAGGATTGTCCTTGTTGCATCAGGCATTAAGAAAACTTATATTTTATGCACTGGAGTGTGTGAGACCCACCATCTACAATTGGTGTACCTCACTACTGACCAATATGAAAGGTTAGTTGACACAGTGCAAGCAGGGGGATAAGAAAAATTTTGGGTTTTCCTCTATCCTTTGCAACTTCTTTTTCGAGCAAGTCCCAAGTCTGGGACCTAGAGTGGAGATCATTCTTAGAGGAACACATGATCTGGCTATGGCACGATGGATCGAGGTCATGAGAAGATAGGGGGGAGGTAAGGTGGCGACACCCTATAATGATGACTTTTTCTTCTGGTGGCATAGACAGATCATAGCTCTGGATGATTATCCCTATGCAAGAATTGATTTCAGAGGAGATCCTGATATGCCACTTCCACCAGGAGCCACCTACGACACCATAGGTAAAAAGTTTTTACATATTTCATTTTTTTGTATTTTTGTATTTAAGGGAACAAAAATATTTTTTGATGGTGTTTTAAATATTAACTCGATACTTGTGTGATTGCTGACATGGGTCCGCAATGGCCAGAGGGATTCCTATGACATAGGCAGGGGCACTGGGGTGATGAGGAAGTTGGAGGAGAAGCAGAGAGAGTCCTATAGAACATGAAAGGAAACCTATCTCATTTGACACAGAGGATTCCTATGGTTGAGGTGGAGGATCTACCTGAAGCCATGCAGCGACAGGTTGTCAGTGTACCTAGAGCCTGGGTACGACTCATCCAATGTCTCGCAAACATCGTGGTTTTCTATCATGATACACAGCCAGTGCCACAGGCGTAGATGTCATGGGAGATATATATCGGTTGTAGATGTATTTTGAGGGTTTTAGCCCCAATTTTGTAATATAAACACCATACTTTTGGAAATATATAAAGAGGGATCTTCGACTTTACTCATATCTTACAATGTGTACATTGATTTAATGGTTTTATTTTCTTTATTAATGTGACAAATGCCAATCTAAAACATACTTAGCATAGGCATCAGATACATGATTAGAAATTTTAGGAATGTGAAAGTATGTAATAAAATCAAATTGTCGTTCTAAAAGACGTACTCGTAAAAAATGATAGAGTAACGTAGGATCACACACATGGTAATGGTTGTTCAACTGACATACTACTAATTGAGAATCTAGGCGAACCTCTAGAGAGTGAATACCATGTGAGATAACATCGCGCAATAGTTCTATGATGGTGCATTATTCATGGATGGCCCTAGGCATACAACACCTGAAGACACCAATAGACCCTCGGGTGAGTAAATCACCCATGCGACGGAAGTCAAGTTTTGTGTATGACGACTAGCTCTGTCTACAAATCCTAGGTACACTGAAGACTCCGTTGACATCTGCCAACCAAAAGGGAAAACTTGATAAGAAAGCCAAAGACAAAAAGAAAAAGATGTATATACACTAAATTTACATTAGTATACAAAGGGTTTCGCTCAAGCCTAGGGCTCAAGCATAATACCTTTTCAAGTAGAGCCCATTTATGGGCTCAACCAATTTATTCCCTTCATAGTCTTCCAATTCGTAGGCTCCTTTTTATAGAACACGTCGCATGATATAACGAATGTGCCACATGGGTTTAAATGTGCCTGCCACTAGCGGTTCCTTGGCTTGGTCATACAAGAGGACCAAGTCACCCTCGACATACAACCCAGGATAGACAAACTTGTCATACTGAACCTTGACACATTTTTTGTTTTCCTCGATAGCTGTAAAGGAATCTCTCCACTGCTCGTCGAGACTCTCTAGGTACACAAGGCATCGCTCTAAATCTGAAGTGTTAGGTAGGAGCTCGACTGCCAATTTGAGAGAAGGGATTTCACATTCAATAGGAAATATCGACTCTACACTGTGCACTAACTGAAAAGGGGAAAAACTGGTGGCATTCTTGATCGAGGTTTGGTATGCCCAAAACATGGGATACAACATGATGTGCAAGTTGGAATTTCTCTGACTGACAGTTTTTTGCAATATGGTCTTGAGAGACTTGTTGACAGCCTCTACTTGCCCATTTTCCTGGGGGTAATAAGGAGATGAGTGACCATGTTTAAACCCCATCTTAGATGATATTTCTACCATCATTTCACTTTGAAAGTGACTGCCATGATCAGTGACAATCTCACTCGAGATACCGAACCGGGCGATAATTTGGTTGAACACGAAGAAAGTTGCAGTCTTCCCATTAGATTTTACAGTAGGCATGGCATCAACCCACTTGGTAAAGTAGTCGACAACCATGATAATATGTTGATTCCCCCCAGCCAAAGTTGGGTTGCAATAGAAAAAATCTACCCCCCACTTGGTGAAGGGACTGACGGTAATGACTGGTTGAAGAGGGGCTGGGTGCGAGCACATTTTCTGAGTGAACACCTGGTAGGGGTGAAAATTCTTAACTACTTCAATCCAATCTTTAAATATGGTGGGCCATAAGTAACCAGCTCGTAGGATTTTTTGGGCTATCGCAAGCCTAGATAGGTGACCACCACAAGCCCCTTTGTGGTAGTCATTTAGGACTAACTTAGCTTCCTCGTGAGTTAAGCAACGATGTAAGATACTATCTATTCCTTAGTGATACAAAGTGTCACCAATGATGGTATACTTTTTGGCCTGGTATCTAACAAGTCATCGATCATCTCGCAAGAGATGTTGAGCGAACTTCAAGGTTTGAAGATATAAAACAATGTCTCCATATGAGGGGTCAGACGATGAGACGAGGAAAATGTGTTTGTCTACAAATGAATTGACATGGATAACATCCTCATCTAATCCTAGGAAATTAGATATTAACTCTGCAAAAACTAGTGATTTCTTGGACTTGGCTGAAGCAAAGTCGAGATCAAATTCTTGTAATATGACAATCCATTTATTATATTTCTCGCCTAGTGAGGACGTATTGAAACGGATTAGCATCAACAACCACAGTAGTTTTTCAAAGAAATATATAGTGTCGTAAACATTGAATTGCGTGAATGACAACCAAAGCTAGCTTTTTGACGTGGGAGTAATTAAGCTCAGGATTGACTAAATTCCAACTAAGATAGTAGATGACATTCTCATGGAGCTCATCATCCTCCTGAACTAGAACCATACCAATCATCTCTTCGGACACGGAAATATATAACTAGTAATCTCTACTGTAATCAGGAGATTTCAGTAGAGGGGTCGATACCAAGGATTTCTTTAAAGTGTCGAAAGACTCCTAGGCTCACTCATCCTAGATAAATGGGGTGTCTTTCTTCAATAGGCACATGAAACCCTTAGTGATATTGGCATAATTCACTATAAACCGATGTAGACAGTTAGCTTTCCCCAGTAAACCTTGAAGTTCTCTAATCATGTGTAGGGGAGGTAATTGAAGTATTTCCTCAACCTTAAGAGGATCTACCATGATCCCAGTCTCAGAGACTAAGAATCCTAAGGGACGGCCATACCTAATGAAAAAGATGCATTTGTGAGGGTTTAACCAGATTCTATAGTAACAACATCTTTCAAAAACTAGTCGAAGGTGGGTAACATGATCCACTCTCTTGCGAGAGTGAGCAGCAATATCATCGAGGTGATATTCGACTATGTGCTTGAGATCATGGAAAGTGAAAATCATGGTGCGTTGGAAGGTCACTCCAGTGTTTTTCAGGCCGAAAGGCATTTTCCGGTATGAAAAAGTGCCCCAAGGACATATAAATGTCGTCTTGTGTTGGTCCTTGGGTTTGATCTGGATTTGGTTATATCCTAAAAATCCATCCATAAAGGAAAATATTTCGCTTCCTGCACACTCATTGAGAATCTGATCAATAAAAGGCGTGGGGAAGTTGTCTTAGGACAAGCCTTATTCAGGTCAAGAAAGTCCATACACACATGGATGGTTCCTTTCTTTTTATTCACAGGAACGGGGTTGGATACCCATTTGGTCAAGGGAACCGGGTAGATGAAGCCGATATTAAGTAGCTTCTCCACCTTTGCCTTAATAGAGGGGGCCTTCCTAGGATTAACAGCTCTAAGATGTTGTCTAACAGGTTTAGCATCTAGATAAGTCCTAATCTCATGTTTGACAATACGAGGGTCGATCCCTGGCATCTCTTCATATGACCAAGCAGATACATCTCAAAATTCTTTGAAGAGGTTGGTGTAGATCAGAATCTCTTCTAGCGAACAATCCACACCTATATTTACGTTCTCAATCTTGCCAGGGGTACGAGAGATGTCGATCGAGATGATAGGAAAAATACTTTCCATATTTCCTTCGGCATAAATTCCATGTGTATCAAGTGGAAGTACGACGTGACCGACTATCTCACTCAAGGTAGACCAAAAATCTTGCTCGATTCTTTCAAGACTTGGGAGAAAATAATATCGATGATGCATATCATCCCAAGATCTCTCAGAAACATTCATGGCTTCAAGGATGGCTTCATTCGAAGGCAAAGTCTCATCTAAGAAATCATGTGAGAAAGATGACGAAGTGGCCCAGATGGGCCTAAGAATGGGATCCTCCTTGTTCGTCTGCGAGGTAATAGGATCGGGATCAGTGGAAGAATCAATGATAGCTTGATATGAAATCTCCGCTGCCGATAGTGGCATAGCCATGCCAACATGAAAATGTCCTTCAAATGATGAATTCAAAGAAGGTAGGGTCCAAGGATCACTAAAATAGGAAGTGTGGAAAGGAATGGACCTCTCTGATGAAGCAGGCCTACTAGACATGGCGTAAACATCGTGAATCAGTGTCGAGAATTCAAAAGTACCCATGAGGGAAGAATACATTCCGACATCGATAATCTCAGTTGTCGACTGAGAATTGTCGACCACAAGGATCGACGGTCCAACAGACGCGTTCGGACTAGAGTACACAAAGCATAACTAGTCTATCATCATGATATCCCCCTGATGAGGAAAACAAAGTATGCATAAGACTAACGATACGACAACGACCATAGCATAGGTCCAATTGCAACCTAGTAACAGGTTATAATCGAGAGGTGCATCAACTACCTCTACTTCCACCTCTACAATCTTCCCACCTAACTGGATCGGAAAGGTGGGGAGAATACCATGAGGGCGGAAGGAATTACTGTCAAATGCATTCAACATGGTTGATGACTTGGAAAGGGTTGGAGAAAAGATGGCTTTCCAATAGACTAGGGACATCACACAAGTGGCAACACCTTCATCAATGAATGCTCGTTTGATGGTATATTTAGAATACTCCACGTGGATTTGGAAAGACACGTGGTAGGGTAAGCGAGGCTTCACATCCATGACATCAAACTTGATGGTTTTCGAGTTACTAGGTTCTAGAGATCCTAACGTAGAGAGTAAGGAATTCCTCTGTGAGGGACATGTCTAGAGTACCTCCAAATATGACATCGCACAAGGGGTTTGGCCCAAATCCTCAACAATAGAGTAGTTCTGGGTGGCTCTAGCATTAGGGTTATGGGTAGAGCGCTTGAGTACTCCTTTCAGAATACGGGGCGGTGGCTCTGGTTTCTCGATCTATAAGTTCATCTCTGTGGGTGGAGGAGGAGCTTCTAGGCTAGTACTGGCTTTTGAAGAGCCGTAATCACAAGAGTGGGTGGCTATATCAATTTTTGTGTCTACCATATTGATACAAACATGATTGCCATCTTGCGATGGTGGGTTTTGACTTCCACAAGACACATTTTTGGCGTTTGAAGAACTCGAGGCTAGGTGTTGGTTATGTGGAAATGGATTTGTCAGCACATCGGGTGGTAGATTTAAAAGCCTCGCAGCCTCCGCAAGTTTGGGGCATAAGTGTGTAAGGTGGTCATCAGTACAAAGTTTACAAGGAAAGTTCACCTTACGCTTCTCTTTCTTTCCCTCTCCAACATTATCATTTTGTTTCCCATTATTATCTTTTTCCTTGGGTTTATTATTATTATTCTTCCCACCCTTACGATTATTTCGGACTTTCCTTTTATTCTCATCTAGTTGTTGGTCACCATTTGGGTTTTTCAACGATTGCACGGAATGTACATCCACCAATTGGATGGGTTTGGAGGATCTAGATGAAGCTGGTCCTCCGGTAGACTTCGTTGCCGAATCTGTGGATTTTACATTGGCAGACCCAACAATGGCATCGACTTGAGGCCCAGGCTTCTGTCTAGGATCATGATTTGACCGCGGTGCGTTAGGAAGAAGATGGTATAACATCCCAGACCGAACATATATAAGATCAAATTGTTGGGCTCCAAAAATAGCTTCTTCCTCACTAAAGACCCCGGAAGTAGCAACATCCTTTGAAATAGGATCATGCAAAGAATTTAGGAACCATTCTAAAAGAAATGTCTGGGGTATAGGAGTCTTAACTAACCGCCTTTGTCTATGCCATTCCTGGATCTGATCTGAAATGTGAGTGTCAGTACCCTGGCGTAAGGTTGACAAAAGTTCAAGGCCAACATCATAACGAATGGGCAGTTGAAAGTGGTTGAGAAAGGCTAGCACTAACTGATGGAATGACCCATATGTCCCCCTAGGTAGCTCAATGTACCATTGTGATGCAACCCCAATAAGAGTGCACTGAAATAATCGTAATCTAATAGAATCATGATTCAGATAATTCGGTGAGCACCAAAGGTGAAAAGTAGTGATGTGATCACTAGGGTCCTCGCCATTCTTACCTTCAAACTTTGGAATGTCTGACGAAATCTTGGTAGGGATAGGGGGCCATGTGGGATCATGACTCACCAGGTCATTCATTAGTTTAGACAAATCTGGCAGATTAAGCGTGGCCAAAAAGGGAATACGGGGTTGCGACACCTGACCCCATCCTCCTGCAAAAGATTGTGCATTAGGAGTTGCATTCCATCCAGGATTCTAGTGAGGACCAAAACCTTGTATGGAATTATAAGATCCTCCTCTAGACTGATTCATAAAATATGGATTGGGCATCATTCTAGCAGGAATGTTTTGATAAGGATTATGAAAATTGCCCCCAGTTAGATAAGATCCAAGCTGAGGGTTGTTGAAATTTCCCCCAATTGGATTAGATCCAGGTTGGGGGGTGCCCAAAATGTGAGACTGACCTCCTCCAGGTGGGAACCCAGAGGATTGAAGTGGATTCCTCATGCCAAAAGTATTGGTCGAAATCGACACCAAGGGAATAGGGATATAGGGCAGAACTTGTCTGCCAGCTGGGTTGTTCCATTCAGCCATAGAAGGATTAGACCTAGGGTTAAGGACAGGGACACTTCGTATATTAGGATTCACTTGGAGAATATGAGAAACACCAAACAGGAAGGGAGTGTAAGGAGGTGTAGTGCCCCCAAGTCCAAGGCTAGCATTATGGCCAGTAGTTGGGATGGCAGTTGAAAAATGAGAGGTGAAGTTAGGCATACCATAAGAAAATGGACTAGAAGCCATGGGGATGGTCTGAACATTGTAACTCGACAAGTGGCCAAAATCCCCAAAAGGGTTTGAGGCAAGAGATGAAGCATTAACTACAGGCTGAGCCATTGTACCGGTATAAGCCTCTGGCACTGCAATAGTAGCAATTGCAGGTGTTGAAGGGGTGCCATTAACTATAGTGGGATTGGGATTCGAAGAACTCCCAGTGTTCTGAAGACTAGACTTGGTACTCATCCTTGTGGGACCACAAGTATGAAAAGTGGATGTGTGTGTACCACTACTGATAACTCTATGCCTTTTAGAAGGCAATAATTCGAAAACAAATGGTAACTGTAACAACTGATGGGACCTGGGAGGAAGATGGTCCGACTCCATAACGACTTATGACTCTCTAAAAAATAAAAATATATCCTAAGGCTAACTAGTAGTCAAAGAGCATATCAAAAAGTCAAATGTCCAATATGCATGCAAATGGGCTAAAATGGCCGAGTGGCCTCCCTCGCTAGAGAAGGTATGTCTTGTCTAGGAGGAACTTGAGACTCCCTGCTAAATTTTGGAGTTAACAGAATCAGTTATAAGGACCCTCGTGGGCATGGATGATTTTAGGGGCTAAATTTCGCTCATGGGCTAATTTTCCATGGTTTTTCCAAAAACGAGTTTCGCTATTTTAAAAATGATTTGCCCAAATTCTATAGGATAAAATTATTTTACCTTAAAAATTGCCAAAATTTTATAAAAACTATATAAAATCCTTAGAAATTTGAATATTTTTACAAAAATATCGCCAAACATTTATAGTTTGCATATGAAGGATGAGTAAGATTCGCTAAGGTTTCTACATTTTAAAATAAATTTTCATCCTTAAAATCATCCTTGCTCATGGGATTAACAACCAGTCGGTCAGATCCCCTCAGAGAGGTAATCCTCCATAAAGGCTATGTGTTGTTCGACCCCTATCTGACTCAAGGTACAAGCAAAATAAACCCTACAAGTAACCTATGAGATACCTAAGTCAAGCAACTAATAAACCACTATATAACCAATGCACAGGTGAGTAGTTGTAAGTTCGGATCACCATATGTGTAGGGTAGAAAAGCCCGAAACCTTGAAAGCAACGCCTCTCACAGAGGTATGGGCACTAGCAAGATCCCCAAATACGAATAAATCCACAGAAATATCTCTGACGCTAGTTGAGTATCCATGGGTTATCCCTTCAACTTACTTTGCACGACCTCGTGATTAACTCCGATGTGAGAGGATCCTCCTAATATTACCAATTATACAATGGACTTCTCAACTCCCTGTCTCAGACACATATGTTGATTTAATTTCTTTGGAGAATTTTACTCACAAAATCTTATTCCAAGGCACTAAATCCTAGGCTAGTTTGTGCACCATAAAAAATAAAATTGTGACTAATCAATTTTAGTTTAAAGCGTAAATTTTATTGGTTGTGGTAACTCAAAAAGGTATGGAAGTGAAACTCATGATGTTATGACTTTGCAAGAAAATAAATATGGATATGATGCAAAGTCTATCTTTAACTTTTCGATCAATGATATGCTAATAAAACAGTGCAATTTTCAATTTCAACTCTGCAATTCAGAAGTAAAATGCAATCTTTCGCTAAATGTGCTAAGCTAATGATAAAGATTCAAAGACAAAAATGCCAATCAATGCAAAATGCCCATTTTTTTGTATTTTCAATATTCTAAAAAAGAAAATGCATGGACTGACAAGCAACCTGATATATAAATTCTACTATGTATAAAAATAGTAACCCAAGAAGAATACCAAGCAGCCAAGCAAACAACCCAGAAAACCAAGGAAAAATTAAAAATTGAAAACAAAGAGAAAGACTATGCCCAAAAATTCAACTCCCAACAGGCTTCCTGTCATCCCAAATAATCTCAACAGGCACTATAGAGACCCAAGAAGGCTCAGTAATCCTCAAATCCTACCCAACAATCACTAAACCAAGAAAACAAGCAAGGGGAAGTGGTATACGTGACTGTTTAGGAGAACATAGAGTATATACACTTCTTACAGTGAGACAACATGTGTGTATATGTGACTTTCAAGGCAAAAAGGGCGTATATGCTTTAAAACAAGGCCAAGCAAGGGTAAAAGGATGAAAACTCAGACCCAGAGTGAATAGAATCTGTCCAACAGTGATATGACAAGAAACACAAAGGAAAAAGAGCAATGTAAGAAGAAAAAGTACTTCAACCCTTAGAAGGAAGATCTCTCCCCAATGGAGTCACCATTTCTGTTACAAGGGAAAAACTATCTATGGCCAAGGGTAAAACACAAAAGACAGGTATGACTGTAGAAATCAAATCAATTCCAACATATGATATATACTAATGTGTAATATAAGAAAGAGGCCTACCTCGATCCAAAGTTTGATGGTGTTCCACTGTTGCGCACTTTGACCCAAAGCTTTATACCTGCAAGAAGTTCTCAACAAACAAGCAACACAAGCATATAGTGATGATAAAAATGGGTTAGCACATCAGATAGAATAATCCATTAATAAACATTACAAACACACCCATGGATAGTAATCATATATTTGCAAGATACCAATACGATAGGAAAGGAGTATTTCTATTAATAATTAATCAGCAGAAGTGACAACATTACAGACTTCTGTGTTAGCACGGTTTGAAACCAAGAAACCAAGTTCCTTCCAGCTGGGTCTCCATCACTTAAATCCTCCACCAAAGGCAAGCTCATAGGAAAGAGGCAATAAGGTCCTCTCAACAATAAGGGAAGATCTTGGGGGTTGAACACTACGTTCAGACTTGAGGGACAAAGGGATGCAGACTCAATATGAAGTAATTTCTCCAGAGTAACTTTGCTTTCAAAGTTGAATGCTTCCTCTTATTTTCCATAGATTGAAATTGTGATATTATAGCCTTTAGAATGAAACTGAAGGGTCGAGTCAAAACGTTTCCAGTATATGGAAGGCCAAGGATCATAGATCTCCTATTGTGACATGGAAACCTGACTTCATTTTGTATTTTCTGGCTCAAATCCAGATATACACGATCTGTAGTGGAGAATCAAGCATATACGCATCTTGCATAGTAGTTAGGGAGCATATATGTGGAAAAATGTATATTTTTAGATATGGATTCATCAAAAAGGGATGATAAGTCTGCATAGGGAAATGGAGAAAGGCCCTCTGTGCAATATAGAAATGGTGAGGCAAATCTTTCTATAACATCAATGTGAACAAGTATTTTACTCAAAGGTTCCAGGTAAGAGGGATTGGTCATTTGTTGTTAGATATGATCCAAGAGGAAGGCCAGTAAAGTATACTGTAGATGAGGAAGATTTTATTGAAGAACAAGATGATGTAGAGCCAGAGCAAGAAGAATATGGGTCGACAGCTGAAGAAGACGAAGAAGATGAACCAGGCATAGGAGACAAAGCGCCAGTTCTTGATGATGATATCGATGAAGATATGCTCGAAAATGACATTGATGATGATGATGATATCATCAATCCTTTCAACAATGTTTCTGAACCAGATGCTGATACAAATATTGAGTTGGATGATCAAGAAGAAGATACAGAAGAAGGATGATACAAATGTTGCGTTGGTCGATGAGGTACGTAACTAGATATTTTAATTTGTATGAATTATTATTCTCTTTAAATAATTTTTAATTATGTGGGTTAATTACATGTTTTTAAGTTTTATTTCATTTTTGTTCTGGTAGTTTATATGCATGATTAATATGTTTCTTTTGTTTGTTATCTATTTTATATATTGGGTATTGGGGAATTGAGAGCGATGTGGGGGGGGGAGGGGCCATATGATCTTTCACCTTCACGTGGTTGGCCTTGTTTAGTAGAGAAAAAATTATTCTCGAAACCAAGAGAAGTTCATTCATTCATATTTATACTCAAACATCACTATAGACCCACTCTATATATCATCTCATCTCATCCTCGCTTCATTTTAATTTTCTAATCAGTATACGAGGGTATTGTTTTTCATTTATATTGTGTTCACTATTTTGTGATGTGGTAGACTAGGAATAACACTACAAATCCTAGACCTCCATACAACCTGATCATGGATACCATTGATTTGGAAATTTTGTTTCTTTCCAACATCATTATATTCACTATAGATTGTTTAGAGGACAATTCCTTTGCACAACAAAATTTAAACCTCATATAGGTTGGCTAACAAAACCATCATTTTTGCAACACTACTCATATA
>ML789185.1:64354-78563 GCA_009831015.1 Picea engelmannii
TAAATATTCTTGATGATGGATATGAAGTAATGATGACCTTTGATGATGATTTACCATGATCTATCCTTGTCGTGAGATGATTTATGATGAATAAAAGCATTGGATACTTTTCCATTTAATGCCTGGTTAATGAGATACTTCATGTTATATGATTTTATGTCTAGTTAATGAGGTAATTCATGTTATATGAGTTATGGTTTATTCCTTGTTAATGAGATACTTCATATGGTATGATTTATGATTTAATGCATGGTTAATGAGGTAATTCATGTTATATGAGTTATGATTTATGCCTTGTTAATAAGATACTTCATATGATTTATTTTGATGATGATGTTGCATATACATTGGTATGTTGGATGGACAAACTTGTTACAAGTGGAGACTAGGTGGACAATGGGGAAATTAACTCAAGGAAAAGGATCTTGACTCAATCAGGGTGACCATCATATCCTAGTGTGTAGGAATCTTGGGAAATCGGGAAATACTTGTGAAATGACCTTCAGAGTTAACTTGGCTAAATGGGTAGAAGGGGAAATAATTGTATTTCACTTTTACCTTGTTTTGTAAACTTGTAAATTAGGCCCAAAGTTTCTCTTGCATGGGTAGGGGCGAAACCAAGAGATAAATATTGGGAAGATGTTACATTAAAATGGATTATAAAAGAAGTGACTTTACCATTGTTGGGGTTGGATTGCTCATGAATAAATTCTAGATGGAACTAAGTATGGTGGAGGCACTTGTTTTATAAGTATGATTGGTTGGGTAGAATCATGTTTGTGCCAACCAAGCATGTGTGATTAATGGGCTCGGAGTGTAGTTTCATCATAAGTAGTTAATAAATACCAGTATGCGTGGCTCCTCACAATACATTATTTTGGGACCAAATTGCAAGATGCCATTTTTTTTTTATTGTGATCACTAGATGAAGGCAGTAATAAGATACTTACATAGTAGGAAACCATTGTTGTTGTGGTTGTGATCATAGGTTGAAGATGGTAGTAATATATTTGCTTGAAATGGGACACCACTACTATTTTGGTTGTGATCACTAGATAAAGATGGTAGTAAGACCCCTACACACTATAATATTGTGGGATTTAGAGGTGTTGTGAGTCTAGGAGCCTCTCCACCACACCTCAACTAAATTGTTGTAAGCCTAAATTATTTGTTCTTGATAACCTTTGGGTTAGATTCATTACATTTGATGTGAATTGTATTTCATTACCTCATTAAACTTGAGCCCTGCTTGAAGGGGCAACACCTATGAATGTGTTTTCATTGGTTGGGTGGAAAATTGACCTTTGGTGTGATTTCCCTCTTTTTTATTGAAGACTAGTTCATGAAATCTAGCTAGAATTGTTGGTGGGAGATGGAGAATAGTTGGCTCAGCCTTGGAATTTTGCAAGATACATGTTAAAATTATTTTTTATTTAAGTATTTAATTACGCATTGATGTTACTTGGATTATGGTGTAATTTCTTGTTTCTCTATGGATCTAGGGCATTCCCACATGAACTTCACTCAATGAACTTATGAAATAGTGTTGGCCTTTGACCAAGTTTTGAGGAATACTTGGTCATATTTGACCATTTTTGGGACTGCGATAGCTAGTCAAAGATGGAGCGCAACACAAAGCGGAAATTAGGGGAGAAAGACCTATTTTTGGGCCCTTTTAGGGTTTTTGGGTTAATGTAACGAGAAAGGGATGTCGGCCCATGGGTTTACCCATGCTTAGTCCCATTTTGTAATCTATAAATAGATACTTAGGAAAATAGAGGATAGTAGTACATCTATGTGATGTATCACTAAAGGATTAGTGCTAGTAACTAGATCTGTGTGATCAAAGGTATATTGTAAATGCTCTGTGCATGATTGTAAGAAGCTTGAAGAGATCAGTGCAAGTTGTTGTAGTTTTGTGCTGAAGTGTAAGGAAGAATTATCTAGCGAGCTGCACAGATCTTCTATCCTGTGCGAAGTAAGGGTCATTGAAGCTCTGTGCTGTAACCGCTTGACCAAGATAATATAAAGAAAAAGACTTTGTGGATGTATCCCCAGGGTGGGGGTGAACCACGGTAACTTTGTGTGTTGTGCTATGTGCTTCAATCTGATGCTAAATACCTTGATGTTTTTAGATAGATCTAGTTATGCTCTGTGCTTATGATATATGAATGAATGTTAGATCTGATATATAAGATGATTAGTGCCTGATCTGGTGAATCCGATCTATCTTGTTGTGGCTAAGTGTTGAATCTTCTTGAAACTAAGTATATGCTATGATGCTCTATGTTACTAGCGAAGTAAGATACGAGTTAATTCTAAGTGAACTATCAATGTTGAGTGCTCTGTTAAGTGTATAATCATAGATCTGTGTCCCATCTAAGGTTGCATACATCTGAGTCCTGCAACCACCCCTGCCTCTACCTTGGGTGAGACTTCATTTTCTTCGCAAGTGTTGCTGAAAGGGCCGATAGTTAGGGTTTTGTTGGTGCACTCTTGAGCGTTGAACCTTGGGTCTTCCCCTATGCCAACAAATGGTTCTGTTGCCGGGACCTAAAACTATGATTGTTGGGACCTAAAGAAGAAAAATCTTTGTGCAAAATAAGCTTTGAATCAGGTCAGATATGAAGAAAGGAAGGTCATATCTACAGAAAAGAGGTAAGATTTGTAATCTATGTGCTATGATAAAGGTAAGAATAGTTAAAAGTCTTAGATCTGAAAGCTTTTTGCTCTATAGAATTAAGATAAGTGGAAATTTTTGTTTCTGAAGCATGAATTTAGGTATGCTTGATAGATTTTGTCCTAGCCTGAAAACTGGGGCACTGTTAGATGAAAGAAATTTTGATAGATCTGATAAGAATAATGATAGATATGTTATACCTATGCATAGAAATAATGTTTGGACTAAGAGATGGATGCATGATCCTAGAAATAATTTTTTGCAGGCTAACTACCATGACCCTAGTGCACAACACAAAAGAGGTTGGGGATCATTTAAAAGAAAGAGAGGATTGACCCTATGTTACAGTTGCAGAAAACTGAGACATCTGGCTAAGGAGTGCCTTGGTGGAAGAACGAGTTGTCTCTGTTGCAAGGCTTTGGACCATGAAGCATTGGATTGCCTTAGAATGATTGTTAGGCTTGAAAAAATGAATCTACACAAAGAAAACCCTAAGGCAGATCCAGAAGTAGCAGAAAATCAGAAAGAATCAGAGAAGATGTTACTACAGATGAAAGAAACCTTGAATGATCACCAACATGTTAGACTATCAGAGATATTCAAAGAAAAAGAATGCATCGAAGTAAGAATAAAAGACTTTGACATTAACTGTGTTCTGGATGAGGAAACATAGGTGAATGTCACGACAGAAAGAACTTGGGAAGCTATAGGGAGACCTTCTATGACTCCATCCCTAAGTGGAATAGGGTTATTCAGAGGAAAAATGCTAAACCTATGTGGAAGGCTCACTCAGATATCTATGAATGTCAATGGAACTTCGACAGAGGAAGATTTTGAAATCATCAAATTTATTGAGGACAATGCCCCATTTACTATGTTACTTGGAAATCCTTGGATTGAAAGAGATCACGCTAAAAAGAAGGCAGAATAAAACATTTTAGAACAACAGAGACAAGAGTTAAAATACTTCATGACCAAAAAGATCGCGTAGTTGATTGAAGAACAGAAGAACATATCGAAGCCATTTCACACTAGAAACCCAGATTTTGAAGTTATCAGAATGCCAGAGGATTCACAAAAGACTGAAGTCTCCATCATAGATAAAGAAGAGACGTTATCCCTAAACCCTAAGAAAGAACCTCAGCAACGCAAAGTGACTATATCCAAGGAAAATAGAAATCAAAATGGGGAAAGAACCACTGAGATGAAGCTCATTGGAAAGAAATCTAGAAAGTTAAGTAAGAAGAAGGAAAATATGGAAAAACCACAGGAGATTCCAGATGGAACTTCACAAAAAGAGAAATTGCAAAATTCGAGCTTCACTGAGATATCAGAACAATGACATGGGTCACTTTGCCATGGTGAAGCGATATAGTCATTAGAAGCCAATATGTCCATTCGACTACTGCTCTGAATGGGTCAAAAAGAAATTATGGGTTACCACTAGACCATTTGACAGAACCAAAATGGATAGAAGGGAGTTAATGAAGGCTCCATGTCCATTGCAAGCAGACCATTGCTGAGATTTCCTATTTAGCTCGTTGCGCCATGCTCGAAGAACACTTTTGCTAATTAATAAGTTGAATCTCGCAGACTAGAAAGTGTCTACAATGATCGTCACACCTTTGTTATTTATCCCAGTACAATGCCTAAGACTAGTGTGACCCTGATTATTTTCCTTGAGCGTATATGTTAGATGAGCTCAACACAGCTGAAGAATCTGTAAGAGAGGTACTCGCTAGCCTCAGAACCAAACGAGTCATTTCAAAAAGAGGGTTGTCTACGGGTTTACAAGCATCATCGACAAGAGGAATGAAATCCTCCCTGTTGACTGCTCGAGCAGGAACATCTCGAGCTGGTGCAGAAAGAAGAACTAAGAATAAAGATGACATAACCAATGCGAAGTTAGTACCGTCCATCCTACCAGCTTACATACCCCCTCTGAGCAGTGTGATTAACCAGAACATCATCCCTAGAGACTTTGAATACACCTTAGTCACTGCATATCTACCGAAAGGAGTATGCACCTACCGCACAGATCAAGACAAGGTTGCAGCGTTGAAGTTTTGTGACTTCAACCTGGGGGACCATAAAGCTTACATCATGCTTGCCCCACACAAGTACTTAACTAGAACCAAGGGAAATAATTCCAAGATCATACCTCAGCAATGGACGATGAACCTCGAGTAGTCTAGTTTTCTCAGTGTTATGAAAATACCGCACTTCGACAGACACCAAGAGGTGAATGCTTGTGTAAAATTGCTGCTAGCAAGTTACCGTGGAGGATACCTCTGGTTAAACCGTCGCATAATTGTTGATCCGGAGCTGATCAATAAGATCACTAGGCTTAGTATGTAGGTCCTTGATCCCCAGGATTACTACCCTAGAAAGACCGTGGACTGTGCTCTTTCACAGAAGATTAAAGAAGCTTATGGCAATGTCAAGAAGGGCACATGAGGCTACAAGGTAGCCTCTATTGAGAGTGGCACAGTGTGCCTTGCATGCTAGCTGATAGTAGGGAAATTGGTATGTAAGAACATACCAACTCAAGTATTAGGCTTCGTAGTTGACCTTACAGGAAAATGTGCAGAGGGACTACAGATGAACTGGGTGAAGTACCTGGTTAGCTAGCTAGAGATTGACTGCAGAGAAGCCGAGGATCAGGGGCATGAATTCCATTTTAGCTGGCTTCTAATACTTCTCGCTTTTTTTGCATGGGAGCTATCGAAAGGTGTGACCTTCCTAGACCTCGACCCTTTTGATCCCTTAGCTGCGAAGTTCAGTACCTTATGGTACTCGAATGATATGAACAAGCAATGGTAATAAAATTCCATTTTTCATACGTATTATAATCAACTGAAAGAAACCATAGGGGGTGCACCTCGCATAACCCAAAACACTTTACAAAGGTTCCAACCTATGATAAAGTTTAGCGTGGATCACCACTTTATATACCTAAATCCACGCGCTGATGAACACTAGGAACAACTTAAGTCCTATTATAAGTTGACAGAAGAAGACCTGGAAGAAATCACCAAGGAATGGTCAGCGGACCTCCTTATCTCAACAGATCCAGCAGATATGTCCAACATCAATAGCCTAGAAGTTGTGTAGAATACACCTAGGCTTAGTAAGGTGAAGAATACTAAGAAGATAAAGAAAGATGAGGAAATCCAGGACGTCGACAGTAGATCTGTAAGGACAGGTTCCACCACACCAGATCAAGGAGTTAATAATGAAGACTTCGAAGAAGTTGAACAAAGGCCAGAGGACGAACTAGAGATTACAAGGAAAAGAAAGGGTTCACCTCTAGAGCCTTCCTCCAAGAAGAAGTCGAAAGCATCTGTGACTAATCTGACGACCACACTCACCCCAGATGACTTCATCTTTCTCCTCACGACTATGAACGAAGCTATCGAAGAGATAACAAAAAAATAGGTATCTAAGTAAGAGGTCGTGTACAAAAGAATTGAAATCGATCTCCAAGGAGTAAAAAAAGCACTTCAATCGACCTGCGTAGTCCCCACTGCGCTCCTACTAGAAGGAATGACAGAAGAAAAATATGAACCAGTTCAACTCCACAGGATTGCTGACACAGTCGAAGTATGCCTTCGAAAAGCAGAAGAAGAAATAGCGCAGGCCACCCAGGCCCTAAAGCAAGCACGTGAGGAAATCATAGAGCAGCGTCAAACTGCGCAGTAAGAGAAGGAGGCCATCCAAGCAAAATTTGACAAGGACAGAAAAAAAATCCAAAAGGAGAAGGAGAAACTTCTCGCGAAACAAATCGGGATCGAAGAAGCTGTCAACAGAGAATTTCTCTCTGTGACCGTCTTAGAACAGAAGGTCGAAGAACCCTTAGGTCATCAAGTGATGAAGCTTGTTGAAGTTATTCAACAACTTCAACAAAGAGTCGTGGACTTAGAGCTTCATATCATCCCAAGCACCCTACAAGAAGAGCGCGACCAGCAAGAAATAGCAACCCGGAGTATAGTAGAAAGGATTAAAGCACTCACTGAAGAATGCAAACAATTAAGTAGTAGAAGTGTGCAGATACATGAGAAACTAACCGAGAACCCGGAATTGCATAAACTGGAGTCGTAGCTCCAGGAGGTGAAGTAGCATGCAGATAGAATTTAGATTCAATTGAAGGCCTTATCAACCATAGAGAAAATGAAGCGATCCCATGAGTAACGCATTGCACAACAACAAATCCACATGATCGAAAGCAAGGTAATGGAAGTAACTCAACAACTTCAACCTTTGTAGGATAAGGCATGTCAACTATTCTTAGAGATTGAGAACCAAGGAATAGAGTTGGAACAGGTCTTGATTATAGTAGAACAATGCCTAGAGGGACCAATCAACAATGCACTCATCCAGGAGTTCACCGAGCAAGAGGCAATCACAAAGTAGTAGGTCGAAGCGGCTCGAGCCAAACTCGAGGTGTTTGAAGTAGAATTGGTCAGACCTGAGTGACTCAGGATGAGTCACAGGTGAGTGTTGGGGGCCTGTTGGCCCTTGACCAAGTTTTGAGTAATACTTCATCATATTTGACCATTTTTAGGACTGCAACAGCTAGTTAAATATGGAGCACAACGCGAAGCGGAAATTAGGGGAGAAAGACCTATTTTGGGGTCCTTTTAGGGTTTTTGGTTTAATGTAATGAGAAAGGGATGTCGGCCCATGGGTTTATCCACACTTAGGCCCATTTTGTAATCTATAAATTGATACTTAACCAAATAGAGGATAGCAGTACATCTATGTGATGTATAGCTAAAGGCTTAGTGCTAGTAACTGGATCTATGCGATCAGAGGCATATTGCAAATGCTTTATGCATGATTGTAAGAATCTTGAAGAGCTCAATGCAAGTTTGTTAAGGTCCTAACCCGCACATAGGTAGATCAATGTATTCAGATATAATAAAGGTCAATATTAATAAGGCCTTTCAATAAAATAGAATAAGGCGGATGTAAGAAGACCTAATAGAAGCTTCCGCTTATAGAAGGATCTTCCTCTAGATGCTTCTCTTAATAGACATATTTAGTGTAAATAAGGGTCGAGGGTATGAAAACCCTAGCTTGGAGATTATTGTATTAGAGTGCTGCTCAATTGGAGGTTGCCCCCTCAAAGAGGCTTGTAAACATTGCTTTTTTGAATCAAAGTGTTATTTCATTTGTTATTCTCATATTATGTCTGTGTTATTGTGGAGATTATGCTGGTTATATTACTGTTATTCTGCCATTTCTAGCATTTTATTTTTGTTCTACGTATTTATTATATCTGGTATCTTGCAAGTGGTATCATAGCACTTTCCTTGGCAGAAATTGTGGGTATTTTTTTTTCCAGGGTAGAGACGTATTCCAACGTCTTTAAGCCACAAAGATCTGTCGTTACACGCATAAACTCGTGGTTGAGGGATTCATACACACAGGAAATACAAGTGGTTCTTAAGCGCACATCTGTTGGCCACCCTTGGAACCCTTGTTGGTACCCCTTCGAGTGGTAGTGCATCAGACAGAACCTTTGTACAGATCAGCCTAGATTTCCTGAAGCCCTCTTTAGATAAACCTATCAGCCACCGAACTGCTATAGTGTCACCGAGAATAGCACTCGGGAAGATACCCTCTAGTACCTGGGTAGTCGGGTAGTACGGCTAAGGGTACGGTCTATCCTCCTTAGTTAGTGCTCTAAAATATTGGGTCGAGTACTACTGTTGGACCCCGCACGTATATCAGAGAGCTATAGAACAGGGAAAACCCTTGTCTGTAGAACCCTTGAATACCTAACCCTTGGGGAACATAAACATAAACATAAACAAATTAAACCGGCGAGATCTATTGCCACGCATCTGTGTTCGGGTTTCCAAGTAAATACACATTTCTTTCTGGTTAGAATTTAGGGATTTCAGCACTGCAACATTCTTCAGACCAAAGTATAACCCCGCAGCTGTTAAAAAAAAAAAAAAGTCTGGAAATTTTTTCACCATTATTTGAGACCTATTCCATTAGATTCATCTCTTCTCCCTTATCACATTCATCCATATCATTTTTCAGCAAAAATTTCTGACCTCGCCCGCTCCCTTTTTAGTTCACCCATCCTCATGGCCCATAGCCGTAGCCAAGAACTGGAGTCTCGCTTCAACACCTTGCAATCTAGTTTCCTCAAGACCCAACAAGAAGTGCAACAACTCAGTGCTACTATTGCCTCCCGTGATACATCCATCAATACCACCATAAATGCATCCGTGCAGTCCACAATGGCGGAATTCAAACACGAACTGAGCACCCAGCTTGAATCTGTCTTTGCATCACTCTGCACCAAACTCAAGATCCCTACCGATGACCCTTTTAATGACACACATACAAAGACTGAAGGTGAAACTTCTTCCCAGTCCCATACCTTTCAGCCCCATCACTTTTAATGGGACATACGCCTTCCATGGGTGGATGTAACCAAATTTGATGGCTCGGACCCCACTGGTTGGGTCACCCAAATGGAACATTATTTCTCTCTCTACAACATTACAGATGACTTGGCCAAACTCCATGTTATAACCCTAAATTGCACCACACATGCTTACCTGACATCAGGCCAACTCATATCCCTTCATTGCCAAAACATCTGCTGAAAAATCTCTTTGAAAATCCTCTTGGGCCAAGGCCCACACGCCCTAACCCACTACTGCACGTGTGTGAATGCTGGCATGCCTACTATAGCCCGCGTTTACCTAACAAAACACAAAAATAGGAAATTTTCCGACGGGACAAAAAGCTAAGGGTCAGTTAACTGAAACTCCTGGCCATGCATGGCCGAGAGTTCATCCAAAACCCTAGCTCCTTCTAGCCTATAAAAGAAGGGGTAGGGGTACCATTTGGAGGAGGAAAATGATAAGAAAAGAAACTCTGCCCATTTGCCGAATCCATTGTCCCAACCCTTTAGCCTTTCCTCAAGCCTAAGGAGAATTAACGCAAAGCAGTTGGAGGACAAAAGAAGAGGAGGAGCCCAGGATCAGGATCAAGGAGCGGTGGCCGGTCTTGAATTTGATTGTAAGTTGATTCATTTTGAAAATAATAAAAGAATACTTTTCCCGTCCCAATGCATGAGTTATCTATGATTTGTTTAATTTATGCTTAATTTCTAACCCTCAAGTAGAAAAGTAGCATGCATGCATAGTGTTTTGTCTTGATTGCAGGATTATCTTTGGAAGGAGCAGCGCAAGTAAGCGGGCAAGGCGCAATGGATGATCTACACCAAACATCAGTAAAAAGGTTAGTAGTTCCTTTCTATGCATGTATTGTGAAAGAGGGGTTTAAGTTTTGGGTGGTAGGTTAAAAAGTAATTTCTTTACGGTCAAAATCTGCATGCAAGTCTGACCCTAGTTTGCTAGTCCGTAGGGTATTTTTCCCAACAACACTCCGGTATGGTGTTCTCCATCTAGATCAAGAACGCTGGCAATGGTGGAAATGGAGAAAAACTTCCCATCAAGGGTATATTGCTTGGACCCAATTTGTGACTGAGCTTTATGAATGCTTTGACACTGACACCAACCATTTGGGTCGTTTGACAAAATTGAAGCAATCAGGAACAGTAGAAGACTTCATAGCTGCATTTAAGTGCCTAACTTTTTGAACAGAGGGCATGAATGATGATTTCTTTTGAGAGTGTTTTATCAGTGGCCTCAAGGAGGAGATTTGGGATCATGTCCTCATGGATCAACCTACGACTTGGGTGGAGGCTACTAAAAAAGATAAAGAAGCACAACAAATTGTTTCCTTTCAAAACCGTAAGCCTTCCTTTATCCCTCGCCCTAAACCAGTAAACCCCACTACTCCCTCCGCCCCATTAAAGATAAAAAAATTGACCAGGGCTGAAATGGCTGAACACCAACTCAAAGGCCTCTATGATAATTGTGATGACAAATATTTCCTGGGCCACAAATGTAAGGAACAAAATCTTTTTATGGTCATCTCTGAGGATATTCTGGAAGAGGATGTTGACACTCCCCTTGTGCCTGAGTCACCAGAAATCACTGACATAAACCCTCCCTCCGACCCTCTCGAAGTGGAACCGATCATTTCCCTCAATGCTCTCATCGGCTTCTCTGCCCCCCAAACCCTCAAGTTAATCAAGTACATCAAGCACCGAAAGGTCGTCATTCTGGTTTATAGTGGCAACACCCACAATTTTATTCATCACCACATTGCCCAAGAAACCCATTGCTACATCCATGTTGTCAACAATTTCCAAATCATGATTGCCAATGGTGGTTCTATGAAATGTAGCGGGTGTTGTGAAAATGTGCATCTCCAAATCGGTGACTACCACCTAAAATCCCATATGTTTGCTATTGACATGGGCAGTTGCGACATTGTGTTGCGTGCAAACTGGCTAAGTACTTTGGGTCCCATTCTCATGGATTTTCAGAACTTAACCATGCAATTTGACCAAGGAGGCCACCAATATAAATTCCAAGGCATCACTGTTGGTTCACCTGAGGTCATCAGTTCTCATCGCATGGAAAAACTACTCAAAAAAGGTCATTCTGGTGTCATTGCTCAACTCCATGCCATTCAAGCCACATAGACACCCCCAATTCCCCAAGACCTCCAAGCCCTCCTTTCTCAACATCAAACGGTATTTTCCACTCCCCAAGGACTCCCTCCTTCCTACGGTGTTTATGATCATTCCATTCCCCTTGTCCTAGGAAGCCTTCCCCCCAATATCCATCCATATCACCACCCCTTTGCACAAAAAAATGAAATTGAGAAAATGGTCCAGGAACTCCTTACTGTAGGTGTCATACGTCCTAGTACGAGCCCTTACTCATCTCCGATCGTCATGGTACTGAAGAAAGAAGGTTCTTGGAGAATGTGTCCTAACTTCCGTGCTCTCAACAAACTAACCATCAAAGACAAATTTCCCATTTCTGTCATTGATGACCTCCTGGATGAATTGAGTGGTGCTCAATTCTTTACCAAACTTGATCTTCACTTGGGCTATCACCATATACGTATGAAAGAGGCCGACATCCCCAAGACTACCTTTTGCACTCATGAGGGCCACTATGAGTTTTTGGTCATGCCCTTTGCTTGTGTAACGCCCCCTCCACCTTCCAGAGCCTCATGAACCATGTCTTCCACCCTTTATTCCGTCATTTTGTCTTAGTTTTCTTTGATGATATCATCATCTACAGCAAAACCTGGTTAGACCATCTTACTCATGTGGATCAAGTTCTCTACCTAATCTCTCAGCACCAACTTTTCCTGAAATAGTCCAAATGTGATTTTGGTGCCTCAGAAGTAGAATACTTGGGTCATTTGGTGGGAAAGGATGGCATCAAGGTGGACCTGAAAAAGATTGAAGCTATGAAAGACTGGCTGCACCCAAAGACTCTCAAAAGGTTGCATGGATTTTTGGGCCTAACAGGGTATTATCACAAGTTTGTTAAGAAATACGGAAAGATTACAGCACCTCTCACGGCTCTCTTCAAAAAGAACTCTTTCACTTGGACTCCAGTAGCTGCTCAAGCTTTTCAAACCTTGAAGATGGCCATGTGCACCACTCTGGTTCTGGCCCTTCCTGATTTCACAAAGACCTTTGTGTTGGAATGTGACACCTCAGGGAAAGGAATCAGTGTTGTCCTTATGCAAGAGGGTCGACCTTTGGCCTTCACCAGCAAACAACTGTCTGAAAGGAATCTGGGCAAACCCATTTATGAAAAATAAATGTTGGCGATTCTGCATGCCATTGAGCTATGGCATCCTTATCTCTTGGGGAAATGCTTCCAAATTAAGACCAACCATCAAAGCCTCAAGTACTTTCTGGAACAACGCATTTCCTCCCAGGAGCAACAAAAATGGGTGACTAAGCTCTCTGGATATGATTATGAGATCATTTACAAGAAGGGAAAAGACAATGTCATGGCAGATGCACTGTCCTGGAAATATGAAGACGAAGGATCCCTTTTTTCTCTTTCCTTCATTGTACCCAATTGGATTCAAGTTGTGCGCCAAGAATGGCTTCAAGATCCCAAAAGTTTGCATCTGATCCAGCAACTGCAGAACAAGGCTCCGGCTCCACCAAGGTACTCCTGGCTCTAGGATGAGCTTCGATACAAAGGCCACTTGTATTTAAGTAAACAATCCAAGCTCAAATCCACGTTACTTTCTGAGCTTCATGCTACACCCACAGTGGAGCACTCAGGGTTCACCAAAACATATGACCAGGTCAAACGTTCCTTTTTCTGGGATGGTGTGAAACAGGACATCTGTAAGTTTGTCACTAAATGTGAGGTGTGTCAATGCAACAAGGGAGAAACAGTCAAATCTCCGGGCACCCTTCAACTGCTTCCGATTCCCCCTGCTAATTGGAAGGATATCTCTATGGACTTTATTATAGGCTTACCCAAATCAGGGAATAAATCAGTCATAATGGTGGATGTGGATCACCTTTCCAAGTATGCTTATTTTTGCACTCTTCACCACCCATTTACTGCATCCACGGTGGCTCAAATTTTCATGGACCAGGTCTTCAAGCTTCATGGCATGCCGCACTCTATTGTTTCTGATCATGACCCAACTTTCACAAGCATTTTTTGGCAAGAATTATTTAAGCTACAAGGCACACAATTGCATCTCAGCTCAGCTTATCATCCCCAGATGGATGGTCAAACGAAAGTTGTCAACAAGTGTTTGGAAACATATCTAAGGTGCTTTGCCTCTGAAAAAAAACACTAGTGGGCTCAATGGTTACTCCTAGCCAAATGGCGGTACAACACTACATACCATATAGCCACTCGCATGACTCCTTTCGAAGCGGTATATGGACAGAAGCCACCTTTAGTTCTCTCATACTTACTGGGAACCTCGAAGGTCCAGGCGGTTGACCAAACACTTACAGTCCGAGAGGATATCCTTCGTACCCTTAAAGAGAACTTGGTCAAGGCACATAATCAAATGAAGTAGTAAGCAGATCAAGATCGCTCCGAACATCAATTTGCAAAAGGGGATCGAGTGTTTCTGAGACTGAAACCATATAAGAAAACTTTCCTCAAGGCCGAGCATTGTCAGAAGCTAGCACCCAAATTTTATGGCCCTTACACAGTTCTCAAGCATGTGAGACAAGTCACATATCAGTTAGCTCTGCCCAGTCAGTCGAAGCTACATCCTGTTTTTCATGTTTTGTGCTTGAAGAAGGTGATTGGAACCAGGTGAAAAATTCAAACCAACCTTCCAGAGTTAGCTGAAGAAGGATCCATTTGGCTACAGCCAGAAGCAGTTTTGGACCAGCATGAGCATCGCCTGCGTCAGAGAACCATCAAGGAAGTGCTAGTGCAGTGGAAAGATATGACCCCGACAGATGCCACTTGGAAACCAGCTACCATTTTGCAACAGTTTCCACATCTCAAGCCTTGAGGACAAGGCTATTTTTAAGGGGGCAGACATGTTAAGGTCCTAACCCGCACATAGGTAGATCAATGTATTCGGATGTAATAAAGGTCAATATTAATAAGGCCTTTCAATAAAATA
>ML789185.1:92785-108325 GCA_009831015.1 Picea engelmannii
AGTGAGTACGATTTTGGTATTTCATACATCAAGGGAAAGGAAAATGTGGTCGCAGATGCCTTGAGTAGGAGACCACGTATCTTCTCCTTGGTACCCTTAAAGGTCAATATGAGGGAACATGTGTTGACACAACTCCAAGGAGATAGTTGGTATTTAAAGGTTACTTCAAACCTCCAGAGTGGGAAGCAGTTAGATCCAAAGTATGAAGGATATAATCTAGAAGCAGACAGACTATTAAGATATCGAGGAAGGATGTACATCCCTAAGAATGGGGATATAAGAAGCATCATACTAAAGGAATCCCATAGAGCACTTTATTCTGTGCATCCGGGTGTGAAGAAGATGTATGCAGACATGAGGAAGCTCTTCTTTTGGGTAGGCATGAAGCACAATGTAGTCCATTTTGTCGCCAAGTGCCTAGAATGTCAACAAGTGAAAGCCGATCACCATCACCCAACAGGACTCCTACAACCACATGATGTTCCTATGTCCAAATGGGAAGTCATTTCTATGGATTTTGTTGTGGGGTTGCCGCTCACATCTCATAGACACAATGCCATTCTTGTGATAGTGGATAAGTTAACCAAGAGTGTTCATTTTATTCCGGTTAGAGACACTTACGATGTCACTGATGTGGCACGTGTGTTTGTAAGCGAGGTTATCTGTTTGGACAGGACACCTAAGAAGATCATTTCAGATAGGGACTCCCGATTCACTTCTAGGTTTTGGACAAGTTTGCAGTCAGCGTTGGGGACTCAGTTGAACTTAAGCACAACTTATCATCCTAAAACAGATGGGAAAACCGAGAGAGTAAATCAAGTCATGGAAGACATGGTTAGGATGTATGTCATGGATAATCAAACCCAGTGGGAGAAGTACCTACCTTTGGTAGAGTTTGCCTACAATAACAGTTTTCATAGCTCCATCGAAATGCCACCCTACAAAGCTCTGTATGGAAGGCCATGCAGAACACCATTGAGTTGGGATAGACTAGAAGACCGAGTAACAGTTGGGCCATAATTGATTCAAGAGATGGAGGAACAGGTGATTCAGATTAGGCAGAGACTAAAGGAAGCACATGATAGGCAGAAAAGTTATGCAGTTGCACACAGGACCGACCGAAGTTATGAAGTGGGAGACCAGGTTTTCATTCATATCAGGCCTAATAAGAGTACCATACGGTTCGGGAAGGGGACAAAGTTGTCACCTCAATTTATAGGACCGTTCAGAATCCAAGAGAAAATTGGACCCATTGCCTATCGTCTTGTACTACCACCCCACTTGCATAAAACTCATAATGTATTTCATGTATCTGTTTTATGTCATTATGTCGCTGATGAATCACATAAACTAAATTGGAAGGAATTGCAGGTATCGAACATGGGAACTCTCACAGTAGAACCATTACGCATATTGGACCGTAAAGTTTGACAGCTCAGGAACTGTCTGGTAGACCAAGTTAAGGTCCAGTGGGACAAGTATAGTCCAGGATCTGCTACTTGGGAAGATGCCGAGACACTATACCGAGACTATCCCTCACTTTTTTTACCACCTCAAGAATATGTTTATCCAAGTTTGGGTGTATGTAACACCACCTTTTGACTTAGACAGACAAGATTACCTGAGGCCTATATACTTTATTTTCTATTCACAGTGAAACTTTAAGATATATGAACATTTATGAATGTTTAAATGTTATTGATGACGATATATATAATGCGATCTACTATGTGAATGTAATTTTACGAATGTTTAAATGTTATTGATGATGATGTATATAATGCGATCTACTATATGAATGTAATTTTACGAATGTTTAAATGTTATTGATGATGATGTATATGATGCGACATATTGTGAGAATGAAATTTTTTATGAATTTTTAAATGCTATTAGAATGATGTTGGATATGATGCAATCTATTTTGGTAAATGATAATCTTATGAATGGGTGTCGAAATTGAATAATGGGATATTATGGGATCTATTTCTAACTTGAAAACATTGATGTTAAGTTGTTGGTACAAGGATACCGAATTGAAATGATGATGGTATGCAATTACATGATGATAATGAATAGAAATGTATGAGTTTGTGTTACAGACTAATCTACAGGTTATGGGCTATGAAATAGCCAAGGGATAATGATGATGAAAGTGGATATCATGACCACTGGCTGAGAAACATTGTGGTAAGAATATTTGTATGTGAAATTATATTGGTTTGGATGCATTGCTATGATATGTGGACCAGTGCAGGATTTTAGGTGATGAGACTGCCCAAAACCGAATAAACAATGACAAAACCCCGAGCAACACGGTGCCACTGTATATTCCATTGTAGGGTGTGGACCCTAGTTATGATTAGGAGTGGTAGAGGCATTTCCCACCGTGCATCCTCTGAAACCTGAAGTCATGGGAGGACGGTGTTAGCTCATGCTCCCCAAGACGTGTGATGATGATTGTCAGTTGCCTGCTAGGGAAGCTTGGTCGAGATAGTGACACTTCCACTTACGGGTTCTATTTGGAGTTAGGTCAATATAGTTGACGCTCCAAGATAGTCTAGTAGAGGAAGGATAGGAATGGAGATGGAAGTAATTTAGGGAGGAAGGATGAGTAGAAATAGTTGAGAAAGTATGGAGATTTGTCTTATGGTGGAATTTAATGTTTTCCCTTCTAAAAAGAAAATGTGTATATATGAATATTCATAATTTCGCAACTAAATCACAATTGTCTAAATAAAATTGTTGAACTGGATAATTGTAATTATAGGATTTCTCAAACATTTGATTGGTTTATTGTCTGTTATAAAAGACTAGTCTTGTTGATTGGATTGGATGCATACATAAATTACTAAAGGATGATAGTTTTTTATTATTAGTACATGCACGAGACTTGTATGTACTAGCTACACATGCATTTCTTGTACATATACACTAGTATGTATGAGTTTTCTTGACTTACTTACTGATAGTGTCGGTTAATTGTTATGAATGTGTGAACCATGTTTCTTTTCCTTGTACCATAAGATACCTTAACTTCAGAACGAAGTTTCCTGAAGGGTGGGTGTATGTAACAACCCTGGTTAAATAGATGCATAGGGATGATTAATTATAATTAATTTGATAATCTGACTATCCTAATATGTTAGTTAAACAATAATTATTTATTAAATAATATTAACTAATTAATTATTATTAATTATTTGTCCATATCTATCAATGATTAATTAATTATTAATTGACTCATTAATTAATTGAGTAAAGAATTAAAGGGGATTAATAATTTAATGTATTAAAGATTTATGTATATTGGGGGGGGGGAGGAGAAACATTAAATAAGGGGATAAGATATTAAATATAGGGATAAGATAATAAATAAAGGGATAAGGAAATTAATGAAGGGGGAAGAGTCGATGAAGGGGGAATATGACGGGGAAGAGTCTTACGGGAAGGGAATTCTTTTTGGGGGGGGAGGCAGGAAACATTTTGAGGAGGAGTTTGATTTGGGTGGATTTTGGTGAATTAGAAGCAGGGGGCACCAGTTTGCTCAGGATTTTGGGCATAGGGGCTAGGATATCCTTACGGTATCCTAGAGCTAGGGAGCCGGACAGGCTACTCCTAGCTGGCAGGGAGGAAAACTCATTTTTGGGCAGGGTTTGACACAGTTTCAACTTCAGCAACGGACAACCAGATCAGCGAGGGAATTAGCATCAGGAAGAGGTAATTTACTTATTCTGTTATGAAATTGTTGTTCTTTAATTAATTTAACATGCTTATATGCTGAATGAAAGAAATTATTGATTATTTCTGTGTAGAAGTAATCTTATCGGTTTCAATTTATGAATTTTAATAGACTGAAATTAATTTGGTCCCTACATGGGAGAGGTGGAATTCCCATAATTCCAACCTCAAAAGAGAATTGATGGATTATCTAGAAAACCTTTTTGGTGTAGATACTTTTAATAAGACCTTGGCCACGACCGTGGCTGGACAATATTTAAAATATGCACGAGAAACATATAGGAAGCACTTGAAACAAAATTATAGGTACGAGTGTCCTCTGATGATTCCAGAGAGGGAGTGGAAGGCCCTCATTGAGGACGCAAAAGAGAAGAAATTGACAGATGAAGGAAAAACACCGTCTAGTCCCAGAAGGTAAATTACAATTTCAATTGAATACCTTCAATTTTTTTTAGATGTAAATAAACATGTGGTATATATTAACATACTTTAAACTTTTGATGATAGGTTCATTGACATGTCAAAGTCCACAAAAGAAAGACTTTCCAAATGTGGCCAACACAAGCTAGGCCAGGGAGGCTACTTGAAGTTGCAGTCACAAATTGTAAGTACCTAAATATCTTATTTGTATCGCCTTAAAACTTTTAGGTAATTCCAATGAATAACATAAAAAATACATACTCTTATGCAATGTAGGGTGACAAGTTTGGTACTGAAACCACGGAGGAAGAACTCAAGCTTGGTTACAAGTACGGCTATAAAGCAGTAGTTGAACACCAAAAAATCTTGGGGCAGATACCAAGAACCACTTTCCAGGATAAGGTAAATAAAATTCAATCCACATTAACCTTTATTATTAAAAGAATACATTCATGTTGGATATTATTAATATTTACAACTTTGTTTTAATCAGGGGAGTAGCACTGTCAACAGACGCACTAGTCCTATTGGAGAGTAGTGCATTGATAGCAGTTTGCAACCAGAAGATGATTTTGATCCCATTCAGTCCCAATTTTCCACGGAGATTCAGTTGCATGATGGTGCTACGACCGAGCTGGAACACGATGGTAATATGGCTATATTTTAATCATATACTTAATAATTTTGTACTTCTATTTTTTTTACTTATACATTTATGATTGTTATTATAAAGTTTGTGGTCTCAATGGCAGATAATGTTGTACTTGAGGCTCATACAGTTGAAGAGGAGAACGTGGCGACAACCATTCCAATGGTGCCGACTAGTGCACTAGGTAAATATTTACATTGCATGTGTTTTTTTTAATATTATTGAACTAGTTCAATGATATTTAAAAATTGGCCATTTAAATTTTTTATTTTTTTCTTTTGTAGGTCATGCCTCATCATAGCGACCTCCATTACACCGTGAGTACCCCGAGACTAGGTGTGCTCTGCGTGATAGGACGCAATCACAATCAGATTTTGAAGAGTAGCCAGAGAACGAAGACGTAGATATTAATGAAATGATTAGGAACTATAGGGCTAAGAAGAAGAGGCTGGCTAAAAGTACTAAATGATGATGTACATGAATATTTTAATATTTTAATATGTTTGTTTTTGCTGTAAATATTTCAACAGATTTATATGTTGGGTATTGGGGAATTGAGAGTGATGTAAGCGGCGGGGGGGCATAAGAGCTTATGCCTTCACGTGGTTGGCCATGTTCAGTAGAGAATAATTTATTGGAGTCGTTTAATCTTGGAGAAAACCTCCCTCGATCCAACAGAGAAACAACAAAGTCAATGTTGACTTTGTTGTTGCTACTTCAAATCAAGGGAGGTAGTTTGATCAAATATTAGATGCGTGGCTCCAATAAATTATTCTTGAAACCAAGAGGAGCTCATTCAGGTATGTTCTGACAATCTTGTAAAAATGCATATTAGAGTAAATAATGCTCTACAAATATTACTTGTATTGATTTTTTAGATATTTATGGGCGTTGAATTATTTTGGCAGGTACTTTAAGATCTTTCTTCATCGATTGAGTGAAGCTCAAGACAAACAGAGGGCCATATAGTTGAAGAGAAACACGTGGGGCAAACCATTCCAACTGTATTGTCGACCAGTTCATCAGATCAGGTGTGATTGCTCCTTTCAACATACAATTTTATATAGCCATCAATTCTAGTTATTTTAATTTAGATCTGTTTATTTCTTTTTAAATATAATATAGCTAAAAATGTGTGTAGTGAATAAATGGAGCATCCTTGGCACCTACAAGTGTCAAATTGGTTAATATGGATCTATTACCAAAGCTAGTAGATATGCATTAGAAGTTGTGTATTGGGAATAATAGGGCGGTTGGCATGCCTTGAGAACATTGTTAATTACATTTAAACTAAGGAATGACTGTAGAAAATAAAATATTTGGAGAAATCAATTCACAGCTTGCAAAGTTAAAACATTGTGGCCTTATACTCAATTTTGATTGCTTTATGTGTTACTTGTCTTCCTATAATGTGCATGAAATGGAAAATTATTGCAATTTTTCTCTCCTTTTGATGAAAACAACTGAGACACAGTCATCTTCTCAATTAGTTTGCTAGTTATTATGCACTCCAAAATTGTGAGGTAGGTGCTATTGTAGTGCATAAACCATTGTTCATGCGAGGCAAGTTTTGTACAAATTTTCTTCTGAACAATTTTATTTTCCTTTGCTCATGGTTTCATTTTTTTTTGCTGCGTAAGGCACATAACTTATATAGGTTTTCTTCTTTAATTTTTCCTTGTTGTTCTCTTTCACCAAATACTGAGAATCACTAAGACCAAGTTCTAAGATTGTCTCAATGTTTTATAGACTTCTCTTTTCCAAAATTACATTTGTAATCTTTGTGCAAGTTTTAGATGTTTCTTTAGAGTTGGTCGTGCCCATAATAATTGTTGTAGAATGATATGGTTGTGCAGAACCTAGGTGAAGATATAGGGAATTGGAAAAAAAATATAGATCCTGGGATAAAGATGCTAAGAATTCAAGATTGTGGTATGTTGACAATCCAACATGAAATGAGGCCTAATCTTCACACCTCGATTCCAAAAAATGATATGGATTCAAGTAGGTGAGATGAGAAACCCAAGGCTTTTCACATTATATGCATTATGATTATACTTGATAAAATAGGAGAGAGAATAGAAGACTTATATTGATATTCTCACGATGGATATTAACATTGGAGGCCAATACTTATGGTGAGCCTCTTGAACAATTAAAATGAATTACCAACAAACTACACAGAAGACTTAACAACATTAATAGGTTAACCACTAATATGTCCCTAACATAAATATCAGAAGATTATATATGATGACTAATGATTTACATGAAATGCTCATAGTACAACTAACATAAGATGTTATCATGTCACTAACATACAATATCATCAT
This sequence comes from Picea engelmannii, assembly GCA_009831015.1. NCBI lineage: Eukaryota > Viridiplantae > Streptophyta > Pinopsida > Pinales > Pinaceae > Picea > Picea engelmannii. The sequence continues at coordinate 99,929 of ML789185.1, forward strand.
GTACTCATCAAAACATGGCCTTCAAGCCAGTTTCTTCACCAACTAAAGAAGAATGTTACCCTTAGCAGAAGAGGTGCCATCTTGAAATTATTTACCATCCATTCACCTAGGAGCATACCAAAAACACTTAACCTACTTAATGTCTTTTGATGATGACTCCACAAACAATATTTGGTAAGCCACGGGGTGACTTTAAACTAGTTGGTGATGGGGAGGAGACTTAAGTCAACCACAATATCTATGCCACTTTTGACGAACTCAACCAACTTTTCCATTTATGTTTATAACTTAGTATCTTGTTTGCCATACCTTCAACTTATGTACAATATCTTTTTTGGAAATGCTTCAAGAAACATGCCCAAGAGACTGGATTGCATAAAACAAACATTCTTTAGCTTAGATGTCATGCTTGAGAGGTATCTCTTTCCACAAAATCACACGAGACTTCCACCTGGCCTTGTCCCTTTGAAATCATGTCATTCATCCTGATTCAGGTAAGGAAGGCCACATCAAGAAAGGGTTTTTGGTGGACAACTTAATATTCTATCAACCATCAACCTCACAAGTGAACCAATACCATGTTGGCATAAGTACAATATTTGAATTTTCTCTTCCTCTACTCAGATGCTGGATTTCTAACCTTAACAATGCCTTATAGATTTGCATGTAATAATATCATTTCCTATCATATTATACTTACCGTTGATCCTTTTTGGTCATTTATAGGTACTAATATTTTATTTTTCACTCTTTCATTATCCTTCTAAAATTTGCATGATCTACTTCCAGATCTTCTACTTCATCTGAACATTCAGGACTACATACATGTCCATCTTATTGTTCAACGCCCTTCATGTTACTTCAACACCCTTGTTCACTAGATGATTTCAAGCACATTATGATGGGATTGAATTTCATTCCTAGTAGAACACTCTCCTTCATATAACAGAAAGAAGTGTGGCCTAGTCATGTATTAGTTTCTATCCTAGCCTACTTTTATCTATCTGTCTATCTACCATTGGAGGTTGTGGTATTTGAAGTTTTCTTATGAACCTTATTCACCTTGAGTTTTTACATGTACTTAGTTCATATTTCAGGGCACTTGGATATTGATTTGCCAACATAGTTTCATGATTTATCTACAACATCATAAGCATAATTTCTAGCATAAGAATAGACCTTGCAAACCCACGGGAAGACAATAGTATACAACACTATATGAGTACTCTATTGACAAATTCTACAGCCTGTTTCATCATCAGACAACAGTTAGAAAATATGTATTTTGTGGGAAGAAAAGTGCCTGGAAAGGAATCCTATACACTTTGGAAGCTAAATGGTAGGTAGAGAAAAGACTTTGAAAAATCTGAGGATAAGCTGCCATGGACTCTAGTAAAATTAGAACCGACTAAATGCATCAGGGGTGGTTCATTTTTTTTAATATCATAATCTTGATGCCCCTCCACCTAAGCTTCCTGATAAGTGTAGGAGTCTTATATCCTCGAATTTCACCCACTGAGACACCCATTCAATGCTTGATTGTTGAAATCTAGGTGAATTTAGACTAAATCTACATGTATAGGAAAATTCCTAGTTTGCAGCAATATACACTAGGAAAACACGATTTGCGCTACAGACTAGTTGTGTATGATTGTCTGTGAGAAAAATGAGTTGGAGAGTGACTTTAGTAGATAATCCAAGTGTTGGGGGAAGTTGTTGTAGACCTAATAATTCATGCTATGACCTGTACAACCTTCAAAACCTGCATCTTTTATTACTTTGCCCTCTTTTCATTCCATCCTCAAAATTCAGGTTTGGTGTAATAAGGTAATACTTTCATTGCTTAAACCAAGAGCTGAAGGTTTTAGAAGTCATCATCTGAAGAGTAAACACCCTTTGATATGCATTTATGTTTCTTCCATTTGTTCAATATGGTTGATAATCTCCATGTTTTCTGGCCCAAACATCTTCCCTATGCTTCAATAATCAATATTTCCCTTTGAGAAGTAATCAGAACAGTCATCATCAAAAGGCATCAAAACAAAGCATATTGTCAATAGGGTCATCATATGAAAAAATGCCAAAATTGTTGTCCAACCTATTGAGAATCAAAATGGATAGTAAGAACTTGTCTTAAAAAAAATGAAACATTAATTAGAACATCATTTATCAAATCTATTACAAAATATCATAACTGTTAATGTTACATGTTCCTCCAAGCTATCACAATTTCACCATAGGCGAATGGTTAAATCATCAACAATTTAAGCTTTAAATCAGCCAGCGTTTAAGGGTATTTTGGAGTGTCATATAAATATATTTGCAGCTTATTGCTATAGGTAATCCTTGTTGTCCTATTTGCAGGTGTGGAAATTCTTACAAGGACTTCCCTCAAATCTGTGTAAGCAAGTTACTACCTAAACTAATAAAAAGGTCTCCTAGAGGAGGACTGACTATATGCTGCTATAAAGACCACCTCAGACTATTGTTACAAGGTAGATATAAGATGCCATGGATAAAAAGAAAGGATGCCCTACAAAGACCTGAAGTATATGACTGTTGTTTCGATTTGTTGTTGCCCACAAATCTAGTTAGAATGTGTTGTTGAGGCTATAATTTTTTTGGACTGTGAAATACCCCCTCATAACACCTTCAAACTATCCAGAATTAGAGCAAGGAGAATGAAAATACTTTTAGAGCCATTACTACCACCTCAGGAAGAGGAAATACGTAAACGATATACACACATTTCAATACTCCTTTGGGTATATACACACATTGCTTGTATATAGACAATGGAAATTTTGTTACAAATACTTATAAAACTAAGTTTGCAAAGAAGGCAAAGTGGCACATGGTTTAGTGTTTAGTTTGTTGCACATGTGGATTACATTTTCCATTTGTTCAATTTAAAGTAGGTTTGGCCTAGTTGTTAATGTGTTGTAACTTGGAATGGATGAAGTGCCCCAGGTAAATTGCAATGATAGTGCTCACATCAATAATCTGAAATTGGTTTGCAAAAATGGTCAGTGAGTTGTCATTTGACATTGACAAAGTTGGCGTTGCAAATATTTTGTTAATGATGGCGAGGTACGCTGCAAAAACCATTAAGGAATCATATTTAAGGCCAAGTTTAGAAATAGAGCCCAAAGTGACTACAAGGTTCTTAGGAAAGTGGGTTAGGAAGAATAGAATAGATCCCAAAGTGACAAATATCAGTGCTTGTTGGAAAAATTTTGGCATGATTTCCACTCAAATGTGGTTATGAATTATGATTCATAATGGATTTATGATTTTCTCATGGTTCACCATGTTATAAAGGTTTTTGGAGTCTATGTGACTTCAGCAGAATCTGAAATCCACTGGATTGATCTAAACCATGACCCCAGATTATGGATAGGGTTAGTCAGAAAGGTGCATTTAGTCTGCTTGATAGAGACTCTCCAGATCTCCCCACCTGGACTGTACATCAAGGACAATTGATAAATATTAATGAAATCACACTTTTTTCATACTTCTATTAATTCAATTGTATCATCATTAGTAAAGATTTCACCACAGAAAATACTTTTATAAACAATACATAATATATTTTCTTTCCTTGACATTCAATTGTATCCTAGCCCTGCCATCCTTTTAGACAATGAAGTCTTTTGTCTTCAAATAGGCACAATCATTATTTACAGGTTAGGGCAACCATTTTCACATATAATTTACTTTCTATTTTTCTTTGACCTCCTTTTCCTTGATGTAATGTGTGCTTAATGGCTATACTATGTATGCACTCTGGAGAATGTTGGGGGAGTCAGCTTGAGTTTCCTACTGATTACAATTTTTATTTCCTTCCTGTTGAACCCCAAAATGGTCAACAGTCCTGATTGCCAAGTATTGCAATCTGCTTCATTTAATTTATGCAATTATTCCCTCTACAAAACTTTGGCATCTTTAACCCAAATTTTAGAACATGAATCTCTCCATTTGTTAGTTCACGCTTTCCTTCACTGTTCCATGGGTCTCACACCACCTAGGTCCTTGACATTTTGTATATGGCATGTCCAATCTGGCAGTGATGACAGTTATACAATTGCAATTTGACAGTCCTAATGACATAGTTGATGTCCTCACACGATGATGTAAGTGATGTTGGTGTTTTGTATGATATTACTTGATGCTTCATGATGAGTGTTCTTTCTCACTTTCACATAATCTTGTTATAGCCTCTGCTTGATGCTTTTGTGGCTATGGTTCATGCACTAATTAATGGGCACTTATATGATCCTTCATTTAATAAAATGTTAACAAAAGTATTGACACTGAATACACCAAAATGGTTTGATTTCAAATGCTTGGAGCACCGTCATTTGGCAAAAGTTGAAGGTATTCCTTGCACGTGAAATAAATGTAATAGTATTCAATCCAAGTCCATAAGCATCCAGTGTGGTTGGTTGTTTTCAATGATATACAATAATGTAAGGACCTTTGTGCACATTATAGCATTATCATTTTTTGACAAGGTGGAATAAGAATGCCAAATATCGATAAGACAAATTGCAAATTGGTTGGACAGTGTTTGGTAGTAGCTTCAAGTTTGAGAAGCTTACCGTGTGTTTAGTATTCTAAATATGGGTTTATTAGATCATGTGATATATGAAATAAAGGTGAATGAAATTCAAATGGATATAAAGCGATTAGGGTTTCCTTGCATCATGATTTTCCTCTCAACATTTCGCTTGAGCAAGGTTGTCTCATGACCTTGACAATTGCTCTCAGAAGGATGGGTTAAAAATCTATTACAGAACTGTCAAAGGGAGATGATAAATTCTTGGCTTGGAGAGATTAGAAGCATCCATTCGAAGTTTGCAGTGTAATTAGTGTGGAACATTTTACTTGGGATGTTTTCTTTGCTTCAGCTACTCTCTTTCATGAGTTGACAGAAGGAACCAAAAACCTCTTCTATTTTCGGGAATGGATCCTCTCTGTGAATATCTTCTGCAGCTTTTATTGTTTTAGTTTTTCATACATAATAGTTTTAGCTTCAAGAATTTGTAATGGATATCAAAGAAACAAAAATATCTCTGCCCCCTGCTTATATTTTCCCTTTAAGGTTTCACACTACCCTTCCGATTTCTATTTTGTCATATTTCTCAGCGGGGTTCTTCCACTTACTCCCTAAACACTATTTTACATTCTCACAGTTTTGTGTTTCGAGTTGGACCCCACATATTAGTATGGGTATTCACCGAGTCTCACCCTTGTTTAGAATTATGAATCGCCCCCCTTTCCCTCACCCATCAAAGAGAGCACCCATAGATTATGAATGCATCCTATATGGTGCATCAATATTAACTCTTCTATTTACACATTATGATATTTTGGTCTTGCTCCTCTTTCTCCACCCTGGAGAGGCTACCGAGGCACCTTTTTTGTCTCATTTGTTGTGACATTTTATTGTAGGTGAAACTGAAGAGAACTAATGTCATGCCCTTCAACAGGTCCTATAATGGCACATTATGACAGTTCTCCACTTTCGTAGGTCAATCAATGGAGGACATTACATCATCAAATTATTGTGATGTATAATGACCCCATTTTGATTCAATAGGATAGAGGATTCTTCTTTATTTCTAAAGAGAGTATTTCTGACTAAATTCCAAAACATCCACCCTGAATTCTTTTTGTTTGACAATATTGTCTAGCCCATTAAACTGTATGGCTTACAAATTTGGATATTGGTAGATAGAGTCTAGACGCTTTTTCTTGCATGGATCAATTATCATATACAACATGTATATACTCTAAACTGTTGTGCAGGCAGAGATTGAACAGTATGCTGGACAACCCAAAGCACATTTTGGGATTCTTTACATCTAGAACAAATTAACAAACAAGACGTAATGTGAACCCTATGATTATAGCTATAGTATACTGGGAGACCAATTGCAAGGACCCAAGACCCATCTCTCCTATTTGAAAAAGAATAAGGGGAAATACTTTTCTACATAAAATACATAATCCGCTAATCAACGAAGGATGCTTATTTCTTGGATCTAATCTTGTCCTATCAACATGTTAGTGCAATGGGAACATGATTCAAACTTGCCACCAAAGTAAACAGACTTGCTGGAGAAGGTGAAGTCATCAATATTACCAAAAAAATCGTCCAGCCTATCTAAGATCCTAAACTCTCCCCATTGCTTTGGACAAATGAATTATTACACTTGATCTCTATGCTTTTGACTCCAGTTTATATCTGTTAGGTGAACAACCTGTCTGACAGTATTCCAAGCCTGCCTTTTAGGAGCTTCTAACTTATGAAGGGTGTCTCCATTTCTATCACATTCTCACTTTACCATATTAAAATCTCCAAGATCCAACTAACTGGGGGGAGATTTTCATTATCCAAAGCCACAAATGTGCCCTTTCAAGAGAGGGATTTGGAGCATGAATATGGAAAAATCCCAAAACATACCCTACAATGGAAACAATAATCCAAGAAAACCTGTTATCTGGGTCAAAATGACTGTGCCACAATATCATAATTTCATACATATGATTCTATGATACAAATTGGGTTCATAGTTATGACAAAGCCCGAATGTGATGATTGAAACCCATTACCTAAGCATAGTAGCATATAGGATTCTTCATTACAACTTACTTCATATAGATGTTTGATTACATGGTGGAAGCTGATCTCTAGGCTTGGACTAGTATCATTCAATGGTATTACTTCACTCCATATAAGTTTGTACTAACCATTTTGCAACATAGTAAGAGCTTAGTTATGGCTATGCTTATGTTATAGCTAACCTAGAGCACTCGTTATCCAATGTTATTTGATCTAATATGGTAGAATATGGTGCTTATACTAGAGTCATATTTGATAGCTTAAGTTGGTGGAATCTGATCAAGTAGAGATAATAGAGAAACTATATTACCTATTCTTTTCACATAATTAAGCATAAGTAATGGTGTTCAGATTCTTATACTAGTTATCATAGTGTTATATCACTCTAATATAACATGTGATTAGTTGGAACATAGACATTACCTTATAGTGTAAGCTTTCATTCTATTTTCCTATACCCTTTTTATAGTTATAAGCTGAGCTTAGTATTGCAGTTTGCAAGACTGTGCTGTAAACTTGTTTGTTGCCCATGTGTTTGTACTTGGTCCTCAAACATCATCATTTATTTTCTGATTTCAATATGGGTCCTTGAACAATTTGTTCCCTAACACAATTACATTTTGGTTTCAAAATAAACAAGTCTTTAGTACTATACAATGTATACATCTGTTTTTGGTCACTAAAAATAGATGAATTGCTTTACCTAGCTATCCATGGTTGGGAGTTGTGAAACTTCATATTGTTGGGACAATACCCTTTCATCTCTGGCCTGGATTTAAGTTGATTTGGAGTTGTGAAACTTCATATTGTTGGGACGATACCTTTTTAGCTTTGGCCTGAATTTAAGTTGATTTGGAGTTTCCTAGAAAAAATTAAACAGTGTTGAATGATGTTGTTGAAGACTCTGGATTGTTGAATATTACAACAAATTATAGTAGACAATTTAATATTAACTAAATTAATTGGAATGCTTATGATTCATCTAAATTTGGGTTTTGCTTTATTCCATTCCTGTAGTTTTCAGTGTAGACTCAAGTTAAAGTTCAGACCCAAATTTGTGTTTTGCACAACGACATTCCTATTGTTTATGCTGACACATTAGACAAGAAATGTGTGATTCATATCTGGAGGACATTTATCATATCTTGGTGATCAATTAGATTTCTTTCTCATTCTGGGTCAGGACTCATGGATGAGTTTGATATCATGCTAGAAATATGCTGATGAAATTTTGAATGGTTGTTGTTATGTCTTATTATTATTGAAACTCTATATGATATTTCAGATAGGATGATTAACATGAAATACGTTGCCAAGGTATGTTTGTTTGGGTACAGGTGCATGGATGGGGATGGCACTTTTTGAAACAGGGGTCGGGGGTTCATCAGTGGGGTTCATCAGTGGTGTATATACATATATATGAAAAAAAACAGACCTGGAATTTATGTAAATCAACAATGTTCATAATATCACTTTCAGATGAAATTCATCATTCATATAAAATTGATATAGTACAACTTACACGTAACAAAAAAAAACATGAATAATACATATCTATTATCAAATGGCACTCATGATTTAGAATTCTCATTCAACATTGAACAATCATACGATGATTAGAAAAGAAGTAAACTTGATCATTATCATTTGAAATTGACATTAATAGGTCTTGAGTCTTAAACCAAGTACATACTAAATTCAAAAATTGCTTAATGGCATTTCCTAAAATGAAATAAAAAACATCTGATTTGGCTTCCTCAACCCAAGTC